>JAJIBD010027313.1:0-28465 GCA_021461705.1 Cryptotis parvus
ACACAAAAAAGAAGAAACTGTCAAAGCCATAATTGCTGAGAAGTTCCCGGATCTAAAGAACGCTTGCCTCAAGATCCAGGAGGCCCGGAGGATACCAGCTAAAAGAAACCCCAACAAGAATACTCCAAGATACATCTTAATAAAAATGACAAAAAGCTGTAGATAGAGATAGAATACTGAAAGCAGCAAGATCAAAGAAGGAAATCACATACAAAGGAACATCTTTAAGATTTACAGCAGACTTCTCCCGATGAAACACTCCGAGCCCGAAAACAATGGTGGGATATTGTCAAAAGGCACAATGAATTGCAGGCCTCACAAAGAATTTTTTACTCCGGCCAGACTCACATTCAGATATGAAGGAAACATACACAACTTCATGGATAAGCAAAAACTCAGGAACTTCATGGACTCAAAACGAACCTTAAAAAGAAGGTCTGAAGAGCCTACTGTAATACGACCAAACCCATAAGCACAAGCACAAACAGAAAGATGACACAAAAATCCGATGACAATAATCTCTTTCAATGTCAATGGTCTAAATGCATCAATTAAGAGACACAGAGTGACAAAATGGATTAAAAAAAAATTGAACCCAACATTCTGCTGTCTACAAGAAATGCATCTGAATAATCAGAACAAACACAGACTCAAAATCAAAGGGTGGAAGACCATTCTCCATGCAAACAACTCCTCCAAAAAGGCTGGTGTGGCCATATTAGTATCAGATAATATAGACTTCAGGCTGAAAAAGGTTAGAAGGGACAACGAAGGCCATTTTTTACTTAAGGGTATGTACACCAGGAAGAAATTACACTACTAAACATATATGCACCCAACGAGGGGCCAGCAAAATATATAAAACAACTGCTAAGAGACCTCAAAGAAGACATTAACAGTAGCACAATAATAGTTGGAGACTTCAACACTGCTCTATCAACGATGGATAGATCAACAAGACTGAAACTCACCAAGGAAATATTGGCCCTGAAGGAAGAAATGGAAGAAAGAGAGCTAGTGGATATATACAGGGCTTTTCATGCCAAAAAAGCTGAATACACATTTTTTCTAGTGCACATGGAACATTCTCCAAGACAGATCACATGCTGAGCCACAAAGCATACCTCAATAAAATAAAAAGATAGAAATTGTGTCAGCTATCTTTTCAGACCATGATGCACTGAAAATGGAAGTTAACCTTACACAGAACCAGGGAGTCAAACCAAACACCTGGAACTGAACAGCCCACTCCTGAACAACAAATGGGTCATAGAAGAAATCAAACAGGAAATCCAAAGATTTCTGGAAACAAATGAAAATGAAGACACCAACTATAAGAACTTGTTGGACACGGCAAAAGCCGTGTTAAGAGGGAAGTTTATACCTCTGCAAGCATTCATCAGGAAACAAGAAAGGGCCCACATAAATAACCTGACTACACAGCTGAAGACATTAGAGAAAGACCAACAAAAGGAGCCCAACCCAGGCAGAAAAAAAAGGAAATAATAAAACTTAGAGAGGAAATCAATGAGTTGGAAACCAAAAAAAACAATCCAAAAGATTAATGAAACCAAGAGCTGGTTTTTTGAAAAAGATAAACAAGATTGACAAACCATTGGCAAGACTTGTAAGGACAGGGAAAGAGAGAACCCAAATAAACAGAATCAGAAATAAAAAGGGTGACATCACAACAGAAACCACAGAAATCCAAAAGATCATCAGAGATTACTTTGAGAGCCTGTATGCCGTGAAACATGAGAATCTAGAAGATATAGATCAATTCCTGAAGTCCTATAACCTCCAACAGGCTGAAACAAGAAGACCTCCAATACCTGAATAAGCCTATCACCATTGAGGAAATAGAAACACTAATTAAAAGTCTTCCCAAACACAAAAGCCCAGGTCCAGACGGATTCACAAGTGAACTCTACCAAACCCTTTAAAGAGGACCTACTGCCAGTCCTTTTCAAGCTCTTCCAGGAAATAGAAGAAACAGAAACACTCCCAAACAGCTTCTATGAGGCACATATCACCCTGATACCCAAAGCAGGGAGAGACAACACAAAGAAAGAAAACTACAGACCAATATCCCTGATGAACACGGATGCTAAGATCTTCAATAAAATACTAGCAAACAGAATCCAAAGACTCATCAAGAAGTTTATACATCATGACCAAGTAGGATTCATCCCGGGAATGCAAGGATGGTGCAACATTCGAAGTCAATCAACATAATACATCATATCAATAAAAGAAAACATAAAACCATATGATCCTATCAATAGACGCAGAGAAAGAATTTGATAAGATCCAGCAGCCATTCATGATTAAGACCCTCCAGAATATGGGAATTGAAGGGACTTTCCTCAAGATAGTTACAGCCATCTACCAAAAGCCCACAGCGAGCATCATTCTCAATGGGGGAAAAGTTGAAAGCCTTCCCCCTGAGATCAGGGCCAAGACAAGGTTGCCCACTCTCACCTCTTTTATTCAATATAGTACTGGAAGTACTTGCCATAGCAATCAGAGAAGAAAAGGACATCAAGGGCATCCAGATAGGCAAGGAAGAAGTCAAGCTACCATTATTTGCAGATGACATGATATTATACCTAGAGAACCCTAAACTCTCTACCCAAAAACTCCTAGAAACAATAGATGCATATAGTAGAGTGGCAGAATACAAAATCAGCACCCAAAAGTCGGTGGCTTTCCTATATACAAATAACGAAAGAGAAGAAAGGGATATTAATGAAACAATTCCATTCACAATTGTGCCACAGAAAATCAAATACCTAGGAATCAACCTACCCAAGTGTGTAAAGGACCTGTACAAAGAAAACTAGAAGACACTGCTCCAAGAGATAAAAGAGGACACAAGGAAATGGAAACATATTCCCTGCTCATGGATGGGGAGAATCAACATTGTCAAAATGGTAATACTCCCTAGAGCTCTGTACAGATTCAATACAGTCCCTGTAAGGATACCCATGACATTCTTCAAAGAAATTGACCAAACACTCCTGAAATTTGTATGGAACAATAAACCCCCAAGGATAGCTAAAGCAATCCTCGGGAAAAGAAGATGGGAGGCATCACCTTTCCCAACTTCAAACTGTACTACAAGGCAGTAGTAATTAAAACAGCATGGTACTGGAATAAAAACAGACCTGTGGACCTATGGAATAGAATTGAGTATCCTGACACCCAACCTCAAACATATGATCATTTAATCTTTGATAAAGGTGCAACGAGTCCAAAATGGAGTAAGGGAAAGCCTCTTCAACAAGTGGTGTTGGGAAAACTGGGCAGAGACATGTTAAAAAAATGAATTTGGACCTGTGTCTAACACCATGCACAAAAATCAGATCAAAATGGATTAAAGATCTCAATATCAGACTTGAATCCATAAAGTACATTGAAGAAAATATAGGAAAAACCCTCCACGACATTGAAGCTAAAGCAATCTTCAAAGGTGAAACATCACTAACAAAGCAACTAGAAGAAAAGATAAACATATGGGACTACCTGAGACTAAAAAGCTTCTGCACCTCAAAAGAAACAGTGACTAAGATACAAAAGCAGTCCACAGAATGGGAAAGAATATTAACCCAATACCCATCTGATAAGGGGTTAATATCCAGGTTATATAAGCCACTGGTAGAACTTTACAAGAAGAAAACAAACAACCCCATCAAAAAATGGGGAGAAGTAATGAACAGAAACTTCAGCAAGGAAGAAATTCAAATGGCAAAAAAATATGAAAAAATGCTCATCATCACTAATAATCAGAGAGATGCAAATCAAAACAACAATGAGATACCACTTTACACCACAGAGACTGGCACATATTCAAAAGAGCAAGAACAACAAGTGATGGCGTGGATGTGGGGAAAAGGGGACACTCATCCATTGTTGGTGGGAATGCAGGCTGGTACAGCCTTTCTGGAAAACAATATGGACAGTCCTCCAAAGACTAGAAATTGAACTCCCATTTGACCCAGCCATACCACTCCTGGGAATCTACTCTGGGAAACCAAAAATATGCAGCGGAAACACCATCCCTACTTTTATGTTCATAGCAGCATTATTCACAATAGCCAGAATCTGGAAGCAACCAGAGTGCCCAAAAATCGATGACTGGATAAGGAAGCTTTGGTACATCTACACAATGGTATACTATGCAGCTATTAGGAAAAATGAAGTTATAAAATTTGCCTATAAATGGATGGACATGGAGAAGATTATATTGAGCGAAATTAGCCAGAAGGAGAGAGACAGACACAGAATGACTGCATTTATCTGCATAACATAAATATATATGTACATATTAAGATACCAATATCCAAGGTCAAGTGAAACATATATCAGGAGGTCTTGTCAAAGGTGGAAGTTATCACAAACGTGTGGGAGTCAGAGGCTAGGTAAGACAGAAAATGGAACAGTGTGCTAACAATTGTCAAGGGTACTAATGCTAACCTAAAACTGGTCATTGAATAGAGGCAAAAAGATACACATGACAACCCTTTAATGTATGTTCTGTGATCCATAGTCTGGAGGGGAAGGAAAAGAGAAAGAGAGAGAAACGGAAAGAAATAAAGAACCTGCCATGGAGCAGGGCTGGGGGAGGGGGAGGGAACCGGGGACGTTGGTGGTGGGAGATGGGTACCGGTGGCGGGATGGGTGCTGGAACACTGTATGACCAAAACCCAAATATGAACTTTTTAATTGTATATCTTTGTAATTGTAAAAATAAAAATATTAAAAAAATAAAATAGATGAAAAAAAAAAAGACGTTACTGTTTCCACTATTTTAATGGATCACGTGCCGCAAGCAGCCACATGACCTGGGCTCGAACTGGTTCTGCTTTGTTAATCTGGTCATGAGGCAGTTTCCCTGCATCCGACAGTGAAAATGGTGGCTAGTGTGATGGGCGAAGTCTCATCCGGCTGCTTCTGGGACCCCCCAGAGGTGACGGGCCCCACTCCCAAAACCCATCTGCCCTCCTGGGGCCCCATAGTCAGCTGGGCCGGGGCGAAGCCGAGTTCCAGCCTCCCCAGCCGCTTGTGAGGCTCTTCATGCTATGGCTGGAGGCCCCAGGGCAGATCCTGGGCAGGGCAACCAGGTTTTGACAAAATGGAGGGGGAATGGCCGGACCCTTGACTCCATCTGAAGAATTCCCAGTGATTCCCGCTTCTGGGAGCAGCCTACCTGGGCTGGAACTGGTTCTGCTCTGTTAACCTGGTCGTGAGGTAGTTTCCCAGCATCCGGACTGTGAAATGGTGGCTATTGTGATGGCGGGGCCACCAGGCTCGACAAAAAATTATTATACTTTTTTTTAATAAGATGGACAGAGAGTTATTTAAGATACTGATTTAAAGGGGAAGTAACTGTACAAAGTCATGTACAATAGAGCCATCCCACTCTGTCCCAACACCTGTGACTGGGCCCTGGGGGCATCCCAGCACCTGTGAGTGGGCCCTGCCATGTAGGAGCAGCACCAAACTCTTGGTCATGTGCATTGATCTGGATGTACATATTTTCCCCTTAGGCCGCACCTTTTCTGCAGTTTGACCTCATGGCCCTGACCTGCAGCAGCTGAGTTATGACCCTAGGACACGTGCATCCTGTGCATACAGTAAGTGGAAGATTAGTGGAAGTGGGGACCTATGCATCCTAGAGCACCAATTAGGAGTCCATAAATAAAGTTTGTATTTATCTAGCTTTCTGTGTTTTAAGAAATCAAACTATGTAGAATCTTTATTTGTGTGAGAAAATGAGAAAAAAAATGTTTCATTCCATAGTAACCATTAGAAAGAACAATTTTTATGGTAACCCTGAAAGCTAGTTTACCTAAACCACTATCATTAGTCCATTCATGTGTGGTGGAGCAGACAGGCCTATAGTGACAAGGAGAACTAAGAAGGTGCTATTCAATAACCCAATGCTTCTCAGGAATCAATCACAGACTGCTGAGCGACTCTCCCTAAGCGGCTTCTGTCTTTTGGGGACTGTTTTTATGGTGGGGAACTACCCCAGACATGCTCCAAGTGGGGCACAGCCCTGGGTTTGCTCAACCTAATGGTCCAAGTCTGTGCTGCAAAGGACCAAGGGAGGAAGCAGAAAGGAGAGTCCTTGCAGGCTGGGGAATCTTCCAGAGTTCACAACAGGAGGCTCTGCAGCCCAAGCCACATGTATGCCCAATGCTCTGATTGGTGGCTGCTGTTTATTAATTAGTATTCAAAACATTCCTATATGCCAGGAAGCTCTTCCTCAAATTTCCCCATGGCATGTGCAGAGGAGCTTCCTTCTACAAATTTGCTTGCAAGTTATATTCTGAAAACTTTTTTTGGCAATTCAGAAAGGAAAGGAGAAACAGCTTGTTAAAATTTATACCCCTTAAAATTCTGTTCTTCCCCCACCTCCTCAACCCTGCTGTCATAATGGTGCTCATCTTTTCACTGAATTTAAAATTCTGCTGTCGGAAGCCGCTCGTCTTGCTGTGTTGTTTGCTCTCTCTTTGATAGTTAGCCTGTCTCTGCTGTTCTTTTCATTCCTGCAGGTATTGATGCTCTCCCAGGAGCATTATCTCCATGAGTATGAGAAAAATGACACTGCGGGATAGAACAGAAGTGTTAATGGGTCACTGAGTGACAGCTGAGCCTTCTCCCCAGAGGCATCAGTCAGGGGCGTATTGCCAGGAACATAGAGCTATATACTAAAGTGTGCTAATTTAATCTTGTTGCATGTAGCTGGGCATCAGAGATATAGCTCTTCTTAAAAGCCAAGCGTGACAAGGCTAAACCCAACTTGTGCCGTAAGAGAACATACAAAGATGATAATTGGCAAATAGATGTGCCAGAGGACTCCAGGAGGATGTCCTTTTTAAGCAAAGGATCTGGTTAAAATCATAAAAGGTAAAATTTCCTGTGACTTAACATAAGTTATACTCTGCTATATACACTACATTCAACTAATTATGAATAAAATTTTATTTTATCTATTTCATTATTTAATCAAAACAGATAAGAAGTCTTTCTATTTCAAGCCCAGTAATGGCTTATCCAGAGACTCAAATACATGGGGCAGAGCTGCTACCAGCTCTCCCTATGTGCAGCTGACCATGAGGCACCTGGGAGGGAAGGCAGGTCTAGACTGTACTGCCATCCCAGCAGAGCCTCACAAGAGGCCAGAGGAACCCCTGCACCATGAGGGCCGCCATTTACGACATCGAGACTCCACAGCTCATCAAGAGTTCCACCCAGCAGAAAAGCCCGTCTTTCCCTGGTTATCAATAAATGCACAAAATGAAAGCCTATTGGTATCCCACCCACATCGCAGAGCCTGGCAAGCTACTCATGTTGTACTTGATATGCCAAAAACCAGTATCAATTAAAGACCTCATTCCCATGACATGAAGGAATGGTTTGAGGCTCTTCATGTTCCTGGAGATGCCCTTGGGCTACACTAGCATGTGACAGGACTATGGAGATGTTACTTGTGCCCGCTCGAGCAAATTGATGAACAACAGGAAGATAAGTTATGCAGAAAGTTAATCAAAACAGATAAGATTTTCATAAAAAATTGAGTTGTTTATAGACTATTGTTTTGTTAAAATTCTTTGCAAAAATTTTCAAATTTTGTTATTCAAAATTTTTCAGTAAGTGAAATTTCCAGATTAGTGTAAAAGTTTAAATCTCCCAAAAAGTTCCCAGAGATTTTTATTGAGGAAAAATATGAATAGCAGAGTCAATTATACTGTAGTGTTCTTCAAATGTTGCATTTTTGTCATGTTAAATCTAGAATTACTATTAATTAGACCTAAAATTTGTCTACATGGTTACCTCTGAAACATTTGCAATCAAATCTTCCATAAATTACCTTTTAATTAATGCCAAAATATTATTTTAATCCATTTCAAATAAAGGGAAAACAGATGAGCACTTTTATAAGACTAGTGGTAGACCTAACAATCAATTAATCAAGACCCATATAATAAAAGGAACCAAAGCATGTTGTAGCACTCATTCATGTCCTTTAGACAGAGTCTCGCATATTAAGTTAATGCTTAATTTTACAGGGACACTTATGTTTTTAAAAAACTAGTTCCTTTCATATCAATACCATATCACTTGTACCACTTCACTTGTCTTCCCGTTGTTCATCAATTTGCTCAAGCAGGCACCAGTTACATCTCCATATTTCCTGTCACAAGATAGTGTAGCCCTAAGGCATCTGCTCCCTCCAGGAACATAGAGCCTCTAACCATTCTATAAGGTCATGGGAATGAGGTTCACAAATGTTACTGGTATCAGGCATACCAGTAAAATACAACACTGGTACCTTTGCCAGGCTATGCCGTCTGGGTGGGATACTCTTGTAGTCACCTCTCATGTTGTGCATTTATTGATAAACTGTATGGCCGCAGCAGCTGCGTGAGCTAAGTTTGTGATCAGCTCTTCTGCTGGGTGGAGCACTGATGAGCTGGGGAGTCTGGATGTAGAAAGTGGCAGCCCTCGTGGTGTGGGGGGGTCCCCCTGGCTTCTTGCATGGCTCTGCTGGGAGGGCGGGCCAGGACTAGACCCCACATTCCCTCCCCGGTGCCTCGTGATCAGCTGGGCACAGGGAGAGTCAGTAGCAGCTCTGCCACATGTATGCGAGTCTCTGGATCAGGCATACCTGGCTGGGCTTGAAAAAGACTTCTGTTGGGTGGGTCTCTGATGAGATCAATGCATATAGTGTATCTTAATACATCACTTGTTACTTGTCACTTGTCTTCCCATTGTTCATTGATTTGCTCAAGCAGGCACCAGTAATGCCTCCATTTGTTTGGAATGAGATCCATTATGATCACTGTTTTTGGCATATCAAATACACCATGGGCAGCTTGGCAGGCTCTGCTGTGGCTCTGAGTTTACCCAAGGGAGCCCAGTCTTTTCTATGTCAGACCATCAACCATCAAGGGCCCCTGGGGCAGAGTCGTGGGTCTAGACAAGCCTGTCTCCTGTCTGCCACCTGCCCATGCAACCAGGCACTGCAACCACACCTGCAACAACTTGAGGGATAGGTGTATCTTAATGTAAGAATTGTAATTTTGAAAAGAGAACAGCATGCTTGGGACTACTTAAAATATTTATTTTTTTAATAATAGCTGCACCATTTCACTAAATGTTAAGTGAATCAATTTGCTAGAAAGTGATTTTGTTCTAGATAATATATGATCTTATTCTATTAGTGGCAATGTTTATTCTTCCCTCATTGTTGAATATCTGACAATTAAGAATGATGAAGAAGAGCTTGGTAAAATATTGTGTTATATGCATTAAGTGATTCTTTTTTATAACTCAGTCTATTCTTTTTATCTTTCTTGAAAAAAGAGAAATATTAATAGCATATTTTCTACAAAATAATGACAATAAAAATGGGACCTGAGCATGGGGCCAGAGCGATAGCCCAACGGGTAGGGCATTTGCCTTGCAGGCGGCCAGCCCATGCTGGCCCAGGTTCGATCCCTGGCATCCCATATGGTCCCCCGAGCACCGCCAGCAGTAATTCCTGAGTGCAGAGCCAGGAGAAATCCCTGAGCATTGCCGGGTATGACCCAAAAAAGCAAAAAAAAAATGGGACCCGAGCAATAGTATAGCATCAGGACATTTAACATGCATGCTGCTGACCAACATTTGTTCCCTAGCATCGCACATGTTCCCAAAGCATGTAAAAGTGGTGCATAAGTGAAGATCCAGGAGTGGCCCCAAAACAAAATAACAACAAAATTTCCTGCTCTACTATCATCATAAGACATTGTTTCTGAGCAGTTCAGAGGCTATTTTTCTTTTATACTATTTTAATTTAGAAATGTATTATTAAGAGCATAGTGGATGGGGCTGGAGTGATAGTAATGCAGGTAAGGTGTTTGCCTTGCATGTGGCCGACCTGGCTTCAATCTTCAGCATCCCATATGGTCCCTCAAGCATTACCAGGAGTAATTGCTGAGTGCAGAGCCAGAAATTACCCCTCAGTTTTGCTGGTTGCACCAAAAAGAGATAAAAAACATAGCATAAATTGCCATGGTGAAAATATGAGACTGAAATGATGTAAAGTAGAATTGTCCTTGATGTAACACAGATCATGTAAAGGTAGTATTGGCTCATCTTTAGTAGTAAGAGAGTGACGGAGATACTCTTTCTCCAGCAGGAAGATGATGAAAGTCATTGCAGTTGATGATGTTACCCATAGTGTCCAGTTCCCAAACTATAATTTAGGACAAAAGTCTAAAAGACTATGTATAATATCTAATAAACAGAGCATATAATGTCTGATCTAATTTAAACAAACTTTATAAAAGAGTTGAGCTATGAAACACTGAAAACATTTCCTAGAATTATTTTCAGGAATAAATTAATTAATACGTTTCCTGTAATTAAAACTAAAATTGAATGTTCATAATGCGACAAATGTATAAATCTGATGTCAAAAATTTTTATGGATCAATATCTCAAACAGGAGAGATGGAATTTGAGAGAGAGCTGTGAACTTGAACTGATTTCTACTCAGTACTTGGATTTATTTTTTTTTAAAAAACAACATCAAAATAGTAATAATAAGAGATATTAATGAGTTTCTAATAAATAAAGAAAAATGGGCAGTATATCTATGCAAAATTAGTCCTATTTATATTTTTTAAATGTTTCACATTTTCTGGGGAAGTGGTCGTCTACACTGTTCTTTCCAATACAATACTGTCTAACAAAGGTAGATTTCTACCTTTGTCTACTTAGCACATTCCCATTGATGCTTCTAAGATAAAGATGTGAGTCATTGAAACAGACATAAAGAGTGAAAAAGGAATAGCGGCAAAATTCAAAGGCTTTACTTCCACATAGAAGGAGGATTGACTATTAAAAATAAAATCTTGGGAAAAAGAAACTGTAAGAAGAATGAAAATTTTGCATCTGCACTTCAACCAGTTGATGTCTCATCAGATTCTGGATACTAGTTCCCCGTGAATATGTGCAGAAACAAGTGAAATTCTCTTGAAAAATTATATTTTAAAAGTAATGGAAGTGAAATTTTAGCACTGTAGCCACTGATATTAAAGGCACTGCTTTAACATTGTCCAGGTACATATAGCTTTGTGTCTATTTGCTGGAAATTCCCAGAAAAATATATTAATAATGAAATTTCACTCATTCTCAACTTTAAAAGAGTAAACTTGAAGGCAAGAGAATTAAAGTAAAAGAGGCATTATAAGAGTGGCAAACAAGCACAATATTTGTGTTTTACTTATTTGCCACAAATAATGAGGTACCTTTCTTTCTATAGTAAGTCTTTGAAATACAATGATGGCAGAGAGTTACATTTCCCTCTGCTTAATTCAGTTCATACAGAGTTATTGTGCTATGGGAAATCACAGCTTCTGGCACTGCCTTAGAAAAGGACACATAATCATTGAATGACAGAGGAAGCTACTCATGAGCAGCTGTTATAAAGGCAATAAAACTAATGTATTACATTCTAGACAATGGTTACAATGACAGTTTGTCTTAATTAGGATCAATGATGAACAAGTTAAAAATAAACTGTGTAAAACTGCAGCATCCAAAACAGAACACGCTAGCTAGTTTTTAAGTTGTGTTGTCTTCTTTTATTTGACATAACAGCAGAGATAAAAAAATCACACAGGAATATGAAAATCAGGATCTCATAATTATGTATGTTATTAATATGAATGCAGTTTCCCAAGCAACCTAAGATAATGATTTTAGTGAGTGGGATTTTTTTCTGTTCCCACTCCCACAGACTCAATGCACATTTTGTTGTTAAATATTACCATAGTCATCACCACTAAGAGTGGTGATGCAGGAGGAGATGAGTAAGAATATTAAAAGTCCCAATGAACACCCTCTGTAATGATAAATAAAAACTGTTGGAAGAGGTATTAAGCCCTACTGTATTAGGCATGTATCAAAAGCATTATTTGTTAAAAAATATTCTTGGTTGATTTTCAGGGCATCAGCAGGTTTCACTGCCCCCATTCTATTAGAAAATAATGAATTTTATTTAACACCCTTTGCTTCAGGGCTGGAGCAATACTAAGCAGATATACAGTAGACCTAGGTTCAACCCTTAGCACTACACATGTCCCCAGAGCCTCACCAGAAATGATCCTTGAGCACAGAACCAAGAGTAAGCTCTGATTATTTCTGAGTGTGTCCCAGAAATAAAAAAAAGATGCCATAAACTTTACCAACCCTAAACAAGGTCTATTCTACCCTAATTTTGTTATGGGAACTGCTATTTATAACAAGGCAGTGTACATTTTAAACAGACTGTCCATTTTGTATGTATGTCAAATGAAAAATTAGATGAAATGTATTAGATCACCATTGATACAGGAAGAATATATGAATGAGTTGGAATAGCCCAATTATACCAGCCATATTCAGAATATAACTCTTGGAGACAGAAGCTCATCTCTGATTTTCTCCTTTCTGTTCCCTTCATCCCATTGCCTGTCTCTCTGTAAATGTTCACATTCATCAAAACTAATTTAACACTATCTCAACAGGACAGAGACATCTCCGCTATCTAGAAATGAAAACTTCAGTCCTCAAATCAGATTCAGCGCACATTTTCCATCTAAGTCTCCACCAGAGAATCAATTTTATCTTCTCTTACACCCTTCTTTCATACTCAGATTTCTTTGAATATGATAGATGACACAAGAGCCCTCATTTCCTCTTTTAGATCTAGTAGTCTGTATTTTCCTTTTTATCTGATCATGCTCTCAAACATGCAACCTGTACCACAGTCTTCATTTTCTTTCTTCTAATTACTTCCATATGCTTTTTCAAGCTGTATCTTCAACAATAAATAGAATTTTTTCACATTAAGGACACAGCACAATTTAACAAGGTCAACATTACTTTCTCGAATTCTATACTACATGACAAAATATTTTTCCATGGATATTCCCTTACTATCATTTCAAAAATGAATGTGATATTATGCTGCTTTATACCTCACCAATCATTGCCTAATTTGCCACTTTGGCATAAAATTACAAATGTGGATATAAAGTTTATGCTGTGATTTATTTTTGCTGGTTTAAATGGTTATTCACAGAGTACTATGTGATTTATTGGATTGTCACTAAAAGGTATCTGCCAAATATGTTTCAATCATTAGCATACTTTGTTTCTAACTTACCCAGATAAAAGGCAACAAAGTCATGCATTTAAAGCTCCATCATTGCTTAAACCTCAAGAAAATGTGAAAAAAGATAAATTTACCAAATATTTATTTAATTATCTTTCCTTCTCAATTTTTCACATCATCATTATAGAATTAGACTTTAATGTCTTATCAAAAATACCATATAGTACATGAAATAAAAGATGTAATGTTTAAATCAACCCAAGAAAAATGATGTTGGATTTTTAGATCCATTTATTTTTATATATGATAAAATTTGTATTACATTATGTATTTATATCTTTGATATTTTATTAATATCATAATAACTTTATGAATAATAGCAAAATCATTTTAATGACTAGAAAAAATCTGTCATTGATAATGTCATAGCTAAAGTATTTTAAGATTGCTTGTTTTTTAAGAAAATGGATACAAAGTTCCAGGTACTTGTGCTCACTTCACTCAACATGGTACTCCAGTTCCATACATGTTGTGCAAATTGTGTTTTCTTCATTTCTTTCAGCCAAAGAAGTATTCCATTGTGTATATGTACTATAGTTTCTTTAACCAATCATTTGTTGTTTGACACTGGGGTTGCTTCCAGATTTTAGCTAATGTGAATAATGGTGCATTTGGCAGAGAAGCACAAATACTTTCTAAATAGCAGTTTTGGACCCTTGAATTACATTCTAAGAAGTAGAAATTGTACCAACAAACCTCTCAGAAATTGAGAATGTAATTTAATCACAAGCAGAAGCAAGGAAAAATTCAAGTGCTTGAAAATTAAGAAAATTTGCTACAAAATAAGTGGGAAAAAAAAATCAGAGATCAAACAATCAAAATATTCCTAAGAACAAATGGAAATGAAGATGCAAGCTAGAAGAGTATATGGGGCACAGTAAAAGAAGTGTTGAGTGGAAAGTACATAGCATTGCCTCAATATACAGATAAAGATACTATCACCGTATCACTGTATCACTCTCTTCCTGTATATCATCAATTTGCTCGAGCAGACACCAGTAACATCTCAATACATCCAGTCACATGCAAGATAGTCCAAGGGCATCATCCCCCTCTAAGGAATATAAAAAGCCTCAAACCCATCAGATCATGGAATGAGAACAGGTCATGGGAATGATATCTATAATTGCTGATATATAAATGCCAAACCAGAGACTCACATATACGGGGCAGAGCTTCTACTTGCTCTCCCTGTGCCCAGCAGATCACAAGGCGTCAGAGAGGGATGGCGGGTTCGAGCCCTGACCCGCCAACCCAGCCTCGCAAGAGGCCACCCCACACCATGAGGGCTGCCACTTTCCCACATCCAGACTCCCCTCTCCTCAGAGCTCCACACATCAGAAGAGCTGATCACAGCCCAGCTCATCAGTGACCCACCATGCAGCAGTCTTTTTTCAAGGCCAGCCCAGGTATGCCGATCCAGAGACTCACACAAAGGGGGCAGAGCTGCTACTTGTTCTCCCTGTGCCCAGCTGATCACGAGGCATCCGGGAGGGATGGTGGTTTCTAGCCTTGGCCCGCCACCCTAGCAGAGCCTCGCAAGAAGCCAGAGGAACTCCACACCATGAGTGCAGCCATTCATCAATAATTGCTCGAGTTTTGAGGTGACTACTAGAGTATCCTACCCTTACAGCAGAACCTGGCAAGCTACCCATGTTGTATTTGACATGCCAAATGCCAGTAACAATTATAGATCTCATTATAAATATACTATAAAAGGCCATAAAATAATAGACTAAGAAAGAGGCAGGAGGAAATAAATAACAAAATTTAGTACAGTGTCGTGGAAGCTGCTGGGGTCCCCGACAGTACCAGGAAGCGAGTTAACTTCAACTTCCAAAGCTGGCAGGGAATGGATGAAAATTCAGGAATCTGGCGCAGATTTTAAAATGCTTTACTTATCACAGATTCAGGCATACAAATCAGCAATAGGAAAAACCTTGTGCTCAGGATTCCCGGCTAGAACCTCAGCCAACTGTAGGCCAAGATGGCGGTCACCATGTGTTAAGGCCCTGTAAAGAGGAGACAAAGCAAGACTCCCAGGAAGAGTGTTAGCCCCAAAAGAGAGCCCCCCAAAAAATGAGAGGAAGAGAAGAAGCAGGCTAGTTTTTTTTCCCCTGCAACTCAGACCTCCCACTTTTATGGGCAGCAGGAAGGGTCAAATGCCCTCAGGTAATTTCTCCCAGCACCTCACCTAGGCCCTTTTAGATGCTAATGTCTTGAGCCAAGATCTGCCTGGAAATGCCTTTATACAGTAGAGAAGGGGTTTTCTGAGATGGCATACCTCTGTACCAAAGACTATACTAATGACAGTTAAATATTTCTCCAAGCCTTCATAAGAGTTTCGTCTTCACTTCATGGTAGTTTTGTATTTTAGTTGCCTTTGAGTTATCAGGGAGCCATGCTTGCTTGCTTGGAGGCAAACAGCATTTCTCTCTGGTCTAATTACTTAGAGATCCAAAGTGGCCCGGCAAATATGCTGGTAAGATCTAGCTAGTCCCATGATGATTGTGGTAGCATGAGAGAATATTTACACCAGCCAGTACAGAATATATGGTCAGATAAACTGCCACATTTAAACTACCCCTCTATCTACAAAGTGACCTGCAGGAGGCAATCCAGGGCAGATGCAGAGGCTCTTAGTTGTCCTGCAACAGTACAGAAGTTAATGAAATTTAATACAAGAAACAATCCAGAAGATCAATGAAAATAAGAGTAGTTTAAAGAACAAAAATACAAAAATAAAAAAGCCAACCAAGATTAATAAACTAAGCAAGACTCACAAAGAGTGAGAAACCCCTATTAAGCTGAATAGAAAAGGAGAGCTATAACAATAAATACAATAGAAATTTAAAGGACTTCAAGGATACTTTGGAAACAATTATGCCATGAAATGAGAGAACCTGGAAGAAAAAAACAGATTCTTGAATTCCATAATCTCCGGAGGTTGAACCAATATGATGCAGAATGCTTTAATAGCCCATTACTACAAAAGAAATTGAAATAGTACTCAAAATTCTTCCCCCCACCCTGTCCAAAAAAGCCAGACTCAGGTGGGTTCACTAAGCATTACATGCAAGCATTTAAAGATAATTTACTACCAACTATTTTCATACTCTTCTATCAAATCTAAGAAATACCCCACAAGTTTCTATGGGGTACACATTACCCTGGTACTAAGAGCAGACAGATACAGCACAAAGAAATATAACAGACTAATATCCCTGATGATCATACATACAGATATTCATCAAAATACTAGCAAAACAAATCTAACAATTCATAGAAAGATTATGTACCATGACCAAAGGGGAAATCATCTCAGAGACAGAAGTATGGTTTAATACAAGAAAGTCACAGTATACAACATATTATGTGTATAGTAAAGTGGCTAGCTACAAATAAATGTACAAAAAGTTCATAGATTTTCTCTAAGCAAATATAGAATAGAACAGATTTTTTAAAGTTTAGTCCATATTTCTAACTCAGAAATTCATTTGTATATATATAATTATATATATATATATATATATATATATATATAATTCTAAGAGAATAGCAGAAGAGGTGAAATCACTATGCAAAGAAATCCACAAGACCTCCTGCTCTGTGGTTTCTGTGCCGTCTGCCACCTCATTCTGGGTATACTGGACTCATAAACCCCTCCCAGAGCCCCCTGGAACCCAAAACCATGTGAAAGCAAATGCAGGCAATAGAACCTTTAAACTCCCAACATCAAATATCTGGGGTTTTATATATTTCCCAGTATATGTCTATTTTAGCACTTCTGTATAAACGGATATATTAAATACTGAACTACATGACCAGCAAAGTAACATCCTAAGTGCACACATATTATTAGAATAATGAGATTAAAAATGGTACTGCTTCCTGAAAAATAAATTAGGTCAGATATCAGATATCTGTCATATTAAATTCAAATTTTATCCCTCAAAAATCTTTGGGAACAATGTTTAAACAAAATTTTTACTTACACTGTCAAACAGAGATAGAAGGCCTGGCAAAACAAGGAACAGAAACAAACCCTCAATCTCTACTGAAAAGAAACTCAAATCAATGTTCCGTGCAATAGCCACTGAACTAAAGCAGTCATTGGAAGAAAACTTTAGCCTACTTAAAGAGGAACTAATTCAGGGTATCAAAGTGTCCATGCAAATAGAATTTAAGGAGTTAAAATACAATAGCAAATCACAGTTAAAAAATTCAAATGAAGAGGACTGTATCAGTGGAACTTATTACAAAATATTAACTAACACTAGTAATGAAGTAAAAAAAATAAAAATAAATAGAATGTAAGAATCCTGATAGATAAAATGAGAAATAATTTTCAAAGAAAAGACGCCAGAAGGAAAGGAAAAAGCAAACTCGGAAAGTAAATTCAAGAACAGAAATAGGCCAAATTAGCCCATAATTAATTGGGCTTCCACATGGCGCGCCCCATGTGGAAGCAACCCATGGAGCTGACCTCCCAGTAAGGGGCTCAGCCATCCTCTGGCCAAGTCCAACATTGCTCCAAGGGTTTGCTCTCATGAGCGGGGAGAGACCATGCTGGCCGGACTCGGAGTTGAGATTTGGGCCCTGCCCTTTCCTCTGCCTCCATGACAGTTGCCATGGAAAGAGAGAGACCCACCCATGCCAGACCCACATGTCCCTTGGCGCCAAAAAGCAAATAAATAAACAGATAAATAAATGGATAGATAGATAGATAGATAGATAGATAGATAGATAGATAGATAGATAGATAGATAGATAGATAGATAGATAGATAGATAGATAGATAGATAGATAGATAGATAGATAGATAGATAGATAGATAGATAGATAGATAGATAGATAGATAGATAGATAGATAGATAGATAGATAGATAAACTAGTATCTAAAAACATTCAAGTATGATGGAGTCAGTTTAAAAAAGATATGAGAGATCTATCCAGATAGTTTTAAATTAAGGAAGAGGTAGAGGAAGACATCAGGAAGTAGAAACATGTTTATGGATTGGAATAATTAATATTACTAAAATGAATTGCCTACCTAAGATATTATATTGATTTGATGTTATACCTATCCAAAATCAGACGACATTCTTTCAGGATCTAGAAATATCAGTAATGAATTTGTATGGAATCATAAAAGATTGTTTAATCTTTTAAACTAAGTGATAATTGATGTCAAAAGAGGGGTTCAACAGGATGATACCATTTCACAAAACTCTTCAGTGCCACCCTCGAGAACATCATGCAACCATTAGAATGGGAAGGAATGGGAGTGAAGATAGATGGTCTGCAACAACACCACCTCCGCTTTGCTGATGACATCGTTCTAATAGCAACAAATATTAGCCAAGTGGCACAAATGCTGGCTGACTTCGACCAAGAATGTGGAAAGATAAGTCTACAGCTGAATCTGAAGAAAAGTATGTTCATGAAAATGAACAGTTCCTAGGAATTCGCCAGTGAACCCATCTGGACTGGGCTTTTGTGTTTGGGCAGACTTTTAATTACTGTTTCAATTTCCCCAATGGTGATAGGCTTATTTAGGTATTGGAAGTCTTCTTGTTTCAATCGTGGGAGGTTATAGGACTTCGGTCAAGGAAGAAATCCGAATAGCCAAAAGGCATATGAAAAAATGCTCATCATCACTAATCATCAGAGAGATGCAAATCAAAACAACAATGAGATATCACCTCACACCACAGAGAATGGCCCATATCCAAAAGGGTAAAAGCAACAAGTGCTGGCGTGGATGCGGGGAAAAGGGGACTCTCATACACTGTTGGTGGGAATGTCGACTTGTACAACCTTTCTGCAAAACAATATGGACATTCCTCCAAAGACTAGAAATTGAGCTCCCCTTTGACCCAGCCATACCACTCCTGGGAATATACCCTGGGAAGCCAAAAACACACAGCGGAAACACAATCCGCACTTTTATTTTCATAGCAGCACTATTCACAATAGCCAGAACCTGGAAACAACCAGTATGCCCGAGAACTGATGACTGGATAAAGAAACTGTGGTACATCTACACAATGGAATACTATGCAGCTGTCAGGAAAAATGAAGTTATGAAATTTGCCTATAAATGGATGGACATGGAAAGGATCATGTTGAGTGAAATTAGTCTGAAGGAAAGAGAGAGACATAGAATGACTGCATTTATTTGCATGGCATAAATATACCAGGTGATCTTACCAAAAGTGGAAATTAGCACAAGCATGTGGGAGTCAGAGGTTAGGTAAGATAGAGAAGGGAACATGTGTGAATAAATGTCAAAAGGTCTGATACCAACATAGAACTGAGCATTAAATACAGACGAAAATGCAAATGATGGCTTCTAAGTGTATGTAGTGTAACCCACAATGTGTGGGAGAAGGAGAAAAGAGAGAGAGGAGAAAAAGAACCTGCCATTTAGGCAGGACACGGGAGGGGGGGGGAATTGGGGACATGTGTGGTGGTTGAGGGGCACTGGTGGAGGACGGGGTGCTGGAACACTGTGTGACCGAAACCCCAAGCGTGAACAACGTTGTAATTGTATATCTCATGGTGGTATAATAAAATATTTTTTAAAAATAAACAGTTCCTGAGGCCCCATTCACTCTCAATGGAACAAACATCTCTGAATGCAGCAGTTATGTGTATCTAGGTCGAGAAATCAACATGATGAACGACCTAAAACCTGAGCTGCGCAGGAGGAAGAGAGCGGCATGGAATGCCTTCAAAGGCATTGAAGAAATAGCTAAAAGGACAGAGAACCTCTGGCTCCGGGCACATCTCTTTGACTCCACCATTCTCTCTGCATTAACATATGCCTCAGAGACCTGGGCCCTACGAAAGCAGGATGAGAATGCTATTCGGGTCTCCCAGAGAGGAATCAAAAGAGCTTTGCTTGGAATACCACTCCTCACTCAAATGAGAGAAGGAATCCGGAGTTCTGACCTCCGTTGCTATTCCAGAATCAGGGACGCTGTCTCATTTGCCAAGGTATCGAAAATCAGATGGGCTGGATATGTAATGTGATTTGGAGACAACCGCTGGACTAGAGAGCTGTTACCGACTGGATCCCACAGGATGTCAAAAATTCACGTGGCCACCCACCTACAAGATAGTCAGACTTCCTTGTAAAGACCCTGAGGGAACGGTTTGAGGCTCTTCATAGTCCTGAATCAACCAGATGCCATTGGGCTACACTGGCACGTGATAGTGTCCAATGGAAATGTTACTGGCGCCTGCCTGAGCAAATCGATGAATAACGAGATTCAAGTGATCAAGTGATCAAGTGATCATAAAAGATTATGAATAGCCATAACCATACTGAAAAATAAGAAACTGGGAGTTATTTCCTTAGCTAATTTTGGACTGAATTATAAAGCTATAGTGATCAAAACTTCTTTGATGACTGGGTCAGAATCAAATATCCTGTGACAAAATGGTCATATAACAATGATGTATAAAATAGAGAGATAAACAAAAGAAATTTTAAAACCCTATCAATAAATGGGAATAGGAAATGAAGACAATTCTCAGAGCAAATAAGGTAAGGACCCGTAGGCACATGAAGAAATGACCAGCATATCTTGTTAGAAAATCGAAATCAATACTGCACTGAGATGCTGTCTCACAACACTGAGAATGACACATATCAACAATAGTAGGAGTGGTGTTGGTGGAATATGGTGAAAAAGGAACTTTTCTCCACTGCTGGTATAAAAGTTGTCTGGCACAACCTCGTGATAAACATTATGAAGAGTTCTCAGCAAATTCAGAGTGGGACTGACTCTACCTCAGGACACAAAAACACTCTTCAAAAGAATATATGCTTCCTATTATTTATTGCTGTGCTTAGCAAAATAGCTAAGATCAACCTATGTGCTAACGGCAGATGAATGGATTGTGAAGATGTTATATATGCACAATGAAATACTATGCAGCTGCAAGGAAGGATCAAAACAAGCAATTTTCTGCAACATGGTTGGAAGATATATTGTAAGTAGATATCTTGTAAGATATCTTGAAGTAGCAGGAAGGAGAAGGACAAACTAGATGATCTCATTTATCTGTGGAATATAGAATACATATAGAATATAGAATGAGGAAATTAATTGCAGTTAAAAGGGGATGCTTAGTTCATCCTTGGCCCCAATGTTTAGAGAGTAGATAGAGAAGGAAAGAAATCAGAGGAAGAATAATAGATCAAGAAATAATAGGCTAATAGGCATCAGGATTTCAGTTATAACAGTTATGAGTGAAAGGTACAGCTATATACCCAAATCACAGATTCACTGTATTTCAAAGAAACACTGAAAATATTCAGTCTAAGTGGAAGCTACAGAAACTTTGTGATGTGCCTGCCAAGTTGATTGGCTTGGGTGGAGTGGGGGTTGCAATTGGGCAGAAATCGGAGAACACTGGTGGAAGGATTGGTACTGAATTTGTGTATTTGCATAAAAACACAGCTCTCAGTAACTTTGTAAATTATGGCTATCGATTGTTATAGAAATGTGGCCTACTCCTGTTCATAGATAAAGAACTGGAACATTAACATTGTCAAGTTTG
Organism: Cryptotis parvus; assembly: GCA_021461705.1. NCBI lineage: Eukaryota > Metazoa > Chordata > Mammalia > Eulipotyphla > Soricidae > Cryptotis > Cryptotis parvus. Next base: position 21,791 of record JAJIBD010027313.1, read on the forward strand.
TCCTTTCTAATGTGAGGCAGTCTCTCAGTTTGAGATATCTCACTATTGTTTTGGTTTGCATTTCTCTTTTTTATTAGTGGTGCAAAAGCATTTGCCTCAACTTCTTTGGAGAATGTTCAGCATATCATTTCATTATATTTTTATGAGGTTTTATTTTTTATTTATTTATTTTTTAATAAATAAAATAAATTAATTAAAAAAAGAGACTCACAGACATGGGGGCAGAGTTGCTACTTGCTCTCCCTGTGCCCAGCCATTCACGAGATTCCCAGGAGGGATGGCGGGTTCTAGCCCTGGCCCGCCACCCCAGCAGAGCCTCGCAACAAGACAGATGATCCCCACTCCATGAGGGCCTCCATTTTCCACATTCAGACTTCTCTCTCATCAGAACTCCGCCCAGCAGACCAGCCTATCACAGCCCGGCTCGCGTGGCTGCATCCGCGGTTCATCAATAATGCTGGACTTAGAATGACTACAAAGTGTATAGACATTAACTAATTACCATGCACACATGGGGCAGAGCTGCTCTGCTCCCCCGGCCCAGCTGCTCACGAGGCCCGCGCACCCCATACAACCCCCCACTCCATGAGGGCCTCCATTTTCCACATCTGTCTCTCGTCAGACTCCCACCCAGCGCCCAGCCCTTCCACGCCTGGTTCATCAATAAATGCTGGACTTAGAGATGACTGCAAGAGTATGCTACCTGCACGGCAGAGCCTGGCAAGCTACCAGTGTCATATTTGATATGCCAAATACCAGTAACAATTATAGACCTCATTCAGGAATGGATTGAGGTTCTTTATGTTCCTGGAGCAAGCAGATGCCCTTGGGCTCTACTATCATGAGACAGGACATATGGAGATGTTACTGGGGCCCGCTCGAGCAAATCAATGATGAACGGGAAGACAGTGATACAGTGATATATTTTATAAAGTGCTTCAGCGCATTTTATATTTTGTATATTAACCCTTTACAGATTAGTGTTGGGAAAATGTTTCTCCAAGTCCATGAAGTGTATTCATTCTGGCCGAAACATCCTTTTGAACTATAGGCACTCTGATTTTTGTTTTTGTTTTTTTAATTTTTTTATTATACCACCGTGAAACATACAATTACAAAGATGTTCATAATTGGTTCTTGGTAATACAATATACCAGCACCCTTCCCTCCACCAGTGCCCCATTTCCACCACCAATGTACCCCACCCCTCCAACCCACCCCTATGCTGCCTTAATAGCAGGTACCCCAGTTTCCTCTCTTTCTCTCTCTGTCTCTCTCTCTGTCTCTGCATCTCTCTCCCTCTTATTTTACACATTGTGGCTAGCCCTGCAGATATTTAGAGTTTATCACTTAAGTCTCTTTGTGTATATTCAATGGTGAGTTTCAATCTGCCATTACCATTTCCCACATTTAGTAAAACACTGGTATCTATTTATGTAGTATTAATGAATGCAGTTATTCTATATCTGTCCTTTTCCTTCTGACTAATTTCACTCAGCATGATAGTCTCCATGTCCCTCCATTTGCAGGTAAATTTCACAATTTCATCTTTTCTGACAGCTGCATAGTATTCCATAGTGTAGATGAACCACAGTTTCTTTAGCCAGTCCTCTGTTCTTGGGCACTCTTAATTTAATGTAATCCTATTAATTTACATTTGCTTCCATTTGATTGGCAAAGTGCATTGAATCATGGGAGATATCTTCAATGTAGTGGAGTGTTTGTCCTATACTTTCTTCATTGTAATGTATATATTTGATTTAGATAGATATACATGAGGTCCTTAGTAAGCTAAGATTTGGCTTTTGTGCTTGATGTTAGGATGGGATCTAAATCTTTTTTGTATTTTTTGAATGTTACCAATAAAAATTCATAGCACCACATGTTGAAAAGGCTGTCTTGCTGCACTTCAAACTTCCTGTTCTTTTGTAAAAGACTAACTCTCCATATATCTGAGAATTAATCTATGTATTTTTATTTATATTCCATGCATATGAGAATCTGTATTAATTTCAGTACCACATTTTTAATTACTAAATCTTTATAGTACACTTTGAAGTTGGGAAGCTGAAGCCTCTCATATTATTTTTTTTCTAGGATTTCCTTGGCTCTTTGTGTATATGGGGTAGGGTACTATTACTCCATATAAATTTTAACATTGTGTGGTATATTTCTTTGAAAAATAAAATGGGTATTTTAATAGGGATTGCACTGAATCTGTATAATGGTTTGGACAATATTGCCTTTTTTTTGACAATGTTTTCCTTCCAATCTATAGAAAGAAAATGCTTTCATTGTAATCTATGAACATGAAAAAGTCTTTTTAATTTCCTCGTGTCCTCTTGTTTTTAGTTGTATTTCATCATTTTCTTTGTATAAGTTTTTTTCTTCTTTGTTAAGATGATTCCTGGGTATTTGATTTTTCTGGTGCACAATTGTGAGTGGAATTTTATTTTATGTTTCTCTCTCTTGAATTTTATTATTTGCATGTAGAAAGACCATGTGCTACTGTGTGTTGACAATGTAGGCTGCCTATTTACTACATAGGTCTAATGTTTCTAATAGCTATTAGGGAGAGTCTAGTTTAAAGTCAATCATTAGGCACCTTCTACCTCAGTCCGCTGGGCCAGACACAAAGAATGAGGCTCTATTTTATTATTTTATGGATATATTTTGCTGTGTGTTTATATTCTAAGCCCTAAGTTGTTTTGCTCTGAGAACTATCTCAACCTTGGGGTTATATTAGGGAATGATTTACCACATGTCTTCTGGGATTTCTAAGTATAGTATCATGAAATCTGCAAATAGTGAGAAATTAAACTTCTTCAGTTTCAGCTGCAAAACTGGGCCACCCAAGTGTTCATAAGGAATTTATTGCCTTGAAATTATGTTGTATTCCAACTTTTGAATTTGAGTCTGTGATTATTCTGTTCTTCAATATGTTTGCTCTAGACAGCAGAAATGGAATTCAGTTTTGTGTTCTAATTTGCCACCCTGTGTCTCTAATAAATACACTCAAACCATTGACATTGAGTTATATTATCAATAAAAATTAATTCAAAGTAAATAATAAACCTTACAATTATACGAGAGCACATTAAATATATGTAGATCCCATATGGCCCCATATATAGGCCCTATATGGTTCCCGAGCACTGCCAGGAGTATTTTCAGAGTGAAAAGCCAGGAGCAACGCCTGTGTGTCACCAGGTGTGAATCCCCTCCCCCCAAAAAAAACTGTTTGCTGCAACTTGAATTGAGCTCATGTGTATCAGGGGAACAACAAACACTAGGTGATTTGACTTATTTGTACAGAGAAACATAACAAATGAATAAACTATGATTCCATTCACAATTGTGCTATAGCAAATAAAATATCTAGGAATCAGTTTAACTAAGAGTGTAAAGGACCTAAATAAAGAAAACTAAAAAAACACTGCTTCAAGAAATAAAAAGAGGACACGAGGAAATGGAAACACATTCCCTGTTCATGGTTTGGGAGTATAAATATTGTCAAAATGATAATATTCTCAAGAGCTTTATGCAGATTCAATGTGGTCCCTATAAAAATACCCATGACATTCTTCAAAGATATTGACCAAAACCTCTAGAAATTTGTATGGAATAATTAGCCCCCATGAATAGCTAAAGCAATTCTTGGGGAAAAGAATATGGGAGGCATTACAATTCCCAACTTCAAACTGTACTACAAAGCAGTAGTAATTAAAACAGCATGGTCACTTGTATCACTTGTCTTCCCATTGTTCATCGATTTGCTTGAGTGGGCACCAGTAACATCTCCATTCGTTGGGAATGAGGTCCATTATTGTGACTGTTTTTGGCATACCAAATACACCACAGGAACCTTGCCAGGCTCTGCTGTGCCTCTGGGTTCATCCTAGGAGGCCTAATCTCTTTACTATGTCAGACCATCAAACATCCATCAACCATCAACCAAAAACCACATTATATTGAAATAAAAACAGACCTGTGGACCTCTGGAATAGAGTTGAGTATGCTAACACCCATCCTCAAACACAGAATCATTTAATCGGATAAAGCACCAAAAAAGTATGAAATGGAGAAAGGAAAGCCTCTTCAACTAGTGGTGCTGGGAAAACTAGGCAGCTGCATGTAAAAAAAAGAATTTATACCTCTAACATGATGTACAAAAATCAGATCAAATTTATTAAATATCTCAATATTCAACCTAAATTCATGAAAGACGTTGAAGAAAATATAGGAAAAACCCTCCACGACATTGAAGCTAAAGGAATCTTCAAAGATGAAGCACCACTAACAAAGCAATTGGAAGCAAAGAAAAACATAGGAGACTACATGAAACTAGAAACCTTCTTTACCTGGAAAGGAACAGTGACTAAAATGCAAAGACAGTCCACAGAATGGGAAAGAATTATTCGCCCAATACCCATCTGAAAAGGCGTTAATATTTAGGCTATATTAAGCACTGGTAGAACTTTACAAGAAAACAGCCAACCCCATCAAAAAAGTGGAGAGAAGAAATAAACAAAAATTTCAACAAGGAAGAAATTTGAATGGCCAGAAGGTATATGAAAAAATGCTCATCATAATTAATCATCAAAGAGATGCAAATCAAAACAATGAGATATTATCTCACACCACAGAGGCTGGCATGTATCTAAAAAAGCCAGAAGAACAAGTGCTGGAATGGAAGTGGAGAGAAAGGGATTCTCATCCACTGTTGGTGGGAATGTCGACTGGTACAGCCTTTGTTAAAAACAATATGGATATTCCTCCAAAGTCTAGAAGTTGAGGACCCATTTGACCTTGCAATACCACTTCTGGAAATATTACCTGGGAAACCAAAAACACAAAGCATTCAGGTCTCCCAAAGAGGAATCGAAAGAACTATGCTTGGAATATCATGCCTCACTTAAGTGAAAGAAGGAATCGGAGCTCCGACCTCCATCGCTGTTCCAGAGTCAGGGACGCTATCTTGTTTGCCAAGGCATCAAAAATCAGATGGGCTGGACATGTATTGCAATTTGGAGATGATCGCTGGACTAGAGCCGTTACTGACTGGATCCCACGGAATGTCAAAAGATCACTTGGCCGCCCACCTACAAGATGGTCAGACTTCTTCGACAAGACCCTGAATGAACGGTTTGAGGCTCTTTGTATTCCTGAAGCAACCAAATATCATTGGGCTTCAGCGGCACATCGTGATAGGGTTAAATGGAAATATTACTGGTGCCTGCTAGAGCAAATCAATGAATAACAGGATGTCAAGTGATCAAGTGATCAAGTGAAAATTTTTATTATACCACAGTGAAACATACAATTACAAAGGTGTTCATAATTGATTCTTGGTAATACAGTATTCCAGCACCCATACCTCCACCAGTGCCCCATCAGCACCACCAGTATACCCACACCCCTCCGCCCAACCCCAGGCTGCCTCATTAGCAGGCATCCCATTTTCCCTCTCTCCCTTTGTCTCTCTCTCTCTGTCTCAGCATCCCTCTTCCCCTTCTTTTTACACATTGTGGCTAGTCCTGCAGACATTTATGGTTTATCATGTAAGTCTCTTTTGTATATTCAATGGTGAGTTCTAGTCTGACATTACCTTTGCCCACACTCAGTTAAACAATGGTGTATAATTATATCCAATTAATGAATGCAGTCATTCTATATCTGTCTTTTTCCTTCTGACTAATTTCACTCAGCATGATAGTCTCCATGTCCATCCATTTGCAGGTAAATTTCACAATTTCATCTTTTCCGACAGCTGCATAGTATTCCATTGTGTAGATGTACAACAGTTTCTTTAGCCAGTCCTCTGTTCTCGGGCACTTAGGTTGCTTCCATATTCTAGCTATTGTGAATAGCACAGTGATGAATAAAGAAGTATAGGTAGTTTTTCTGCTATGTGTTTTTCGGTCTAGGATATATTCCCAGGAGTGCTATTGCTGGATCAAATGGGAGCTCAATATCTAGTTTTCAGAGGAATGCCCAAATTGTTTTCCAAAAGGCTGGTGGGCACTCCCACCAACAGTGGATGATAGTCCCTTTTTTTTCCCCACATCCACACCAGCACCGGTTGTTCGTGCTGTTTTGGATGTGTGCCAGTCTCTGTGGTGTGAGATGGTACCTCATTGTTGTTTGGTTTGCATCTCCCTGATGATTAGTGATTAAGAGCACTTTTTCATATGCCTTTTGGCCATTCGAATTTCTTCTTTTGGAAGCTTCTGTTTATTTCTTCTCCCCCATATTTTGATGGGGTTGACTGTTCTTTTTCTTGTGAAGTGCTACCAGTGCCTGATATATCCTGGATATTAACCCCTTGTCAGATGGGCATTGGGTGAATATCCTTTCCCACTCTGTGGATTGTCTTTGTATCTTGGTCACCATTTCTTTTGAATGCACTTTTACTTTCATAGCAGCACTATTTACAATAACCAGAATCTGGATACAACCGAATGCCCGAGAACAGATGACTGGATAAAGAAACAGTGGTACATCTACACAATGGAATACTACACAGCTGTTAGGAAAAAAGGAAGCTATAAAATTTGCCTATAAAAAGGATGCACATGGAGAGGATCATGCTGAGTAAAATTAGCCATAGTTAAATGTACAGATATAGAATAACTGCATTTATTTGTGGGATATAAAAAACCCCACATGATACCA
>JAJIBD010027315.1:0-23301 GCA_021461705.1 Cryptotis parvus
GTCCCCGACAGTGCCGGGAAGCGAGTTCCCTTCTACCTCGAAGCCGGCGAGGAATGGATGAACACTCAGGAATCCGATGCAGTTTTTAAAAAGCTTTACTTATCACAGGTTCAGGCATACAAATCAGCAAAAAAGGAAAAACCCGATGCTTAGGATTCCAGGCTAGAACCCCAGCCACGTGTAGGCCAAGATGGCGACCATCACGTGTAAAGGCTTTGGGAAAGAGAAGAAAAACTTCCAAGCAGGGTGAACCGCTCACTCAGGCGAGCCACAGCCCCAAGAAGCGCGGGAGAGTGAAAACCGGCTGGTTTCTACCTGCAACTCAGACCTTCCTCCCATTGTTATGGAAAGCGGGGGAGTGTTAAATGTCCTTAGATAATCCCTCCCTGCACCCACCTAGGCCCTTTAGTGTGCTAATGCAGAGGCCCTTAAAGGAGTCCTGCAACAACTCCCCCTGATTAGTTTACTAATAAAAATTGAAAAGGTAAATACTTAGTAATGTACAGAAAATTAAGATAAGAAAAAACAATTCGATTACAAAATGATAATACATGTTACTTTAGGATCCTAACTTGTTTTTTTGGGCCCAAAGCAAAGTTCAAGACAAAGTGTTTCTAGCTGTCTGATTATAACGGACCATAGTCTGCACTGTCCATAATTTGTGAGAGTCAATTTGCTATATTTTATGTAAAGTCAGGTGTCTGGAACAAAGTCTGTGGGGCTACTTCTGGAGCAGCAATAGCGGTGATCATATGAGTATGAGTCTCTGGAGAGCAGCAATCAGGAACTCCTTGAATTGTCAGGAACGCTGGATCGGGTCTCAGGAACACTGGAACAAGTATCTCGAATTCTGGAACAGGAGTCTTGGCGCTGGAACAGGTGTCCGGAACATCAGTGTGATATCTTGAACTCTGGAACAGGAGTCTTGAGCGCTGGAGCAGGTGTCTGAAACATCGGTGTGGGCGTCTTGCAGGGCTTCTTCAGCAAGGGAACATTGGCACCGGTAACTGTACCTGTAGCTTAGGCGAGACAAAAAGCTTTTTTGAGGTTAATCACAAGTAGAGATTTTAAGGCTTTGTAGGGATTCAAGTTTGGGATGGAGAGAAGAACATAAAGAAGCTCCAACATGGGTGGAGCAGGGAAATAAGTATGAGAATTGATGATTTTAAAATTGATAAATCTAGTGGATCAGCAGTGGAGCTGATGAATGTAATAGAGGTTTGTAGCGGTCAGAAATTGAGAAGGTAGTAGTTGAGACATAACATAGACACAACATTAACCACAAACATAATGGTGGCCACCACATGCACACACACACACACACATACATTTGATAGATCAATATTTCACAGCTGTATATGTGACCCATTTAGGGTGATAAATGGTAATGAGTCAAGCGCTTCATGAATATAAAGCTGCCAAATGATGGTGAGAAAGTATCTTTTCCTGTGAATAGAGCATTGGGAAAAATTAGTTTTGCAAATTATTAAATTTTTAGCGAGCACTGTTTTAGGAGTCTCGGAGTATTGAGCACTGTAGCGCAGGGTTTACTGGATTCGAATATCTCATCCTGTGAACAGAATCATTAGAAAAACAATTTTCATTGATTTAGCAAACATTTTTGTAATGAGCACTATATTCAGAGTCCACCCATTTTTTCCACCCTTTTTTTGTAAGAAAGAAAATATTTAGGCTGTAAGGCAAGATATTAGACATGAACCATGATCACAGATTGCAAAAACAAGATCATTATTAAAATGAACCATCCAGGAAGTTTAAACAGCAAGTTGCAATTTAAAATTTAAGACTTTATATTGAAAGAATTAGTTGTTTTCTGATTCTTGGAGAATTCTAGTCTTAACAAGTCACAGAGGGACCTAGAGTTTCTTGGCAGGGTTATCGTCTGTAGAAATGAAAGCATAGCCTCTTCCCGAATGAGGAGGTGACCTGCAATCCATTTATCATCAATTTTCACCCAGATAGGTGAATTGGCTGTTTTTTGAGTTTGCATATCTTCTTGAAAGTGACGTTCAGCCGCGGTATAGGGATCTCCTTGAGGTATATTTAAGAAGTTTAAGGTGAATAATGTTAAAGATAAAGAATCCATTGGAGGCATACTTGTTTTTCGTTGCTTTAATAGCTGAGTTTTTAAGCGTTCTGTGGGCACGTTCAACAATTCCTTGTCCTTGTGGATTATATGGAATTCCTGTAATATGTTTGATCTGCCATTCTTCGCAAAAAGGATTTGAAGGTTTTGCTGGTGTAAGCAGGACCATTATCTGTTTTTATGGTATGGGGAATACCCATGACGGAGAAGCACTGGAGTAAAAATGAACAGATTTAGCTCTTTCAGACGTCATAGGAACAGCCCATATGAACCTGGAATATGTATCGATGACCACATGAAGGGAAAGGTTTGTTGGGAAATAAGTTAGTATGAGTTATATTCATCTGCCACAATTGGTTTGTCTGTAAACCTCGAGGATTTGCTCCCTGCTACATGAGATGTACAATGTAAAGGAGCACAGACAGGACAAGTTGCGGACAATTTGTCTAGCTTGTCTCCATTGGATGCCATGGTGTACATGAAGGCGGCGGGCATTTGTATGTAGAGTCTGGTGCTCTTCCTCAGCTGATTTAAATTCTGGTGCTGCCAAGAGATCTGCTGCTTCGTTTCCTCGAACCATTGGCCCGGGAGTCGGCTGTGAGAACGGATGTGGGAGATGTATATAGGGAATGTTCTATTTCGGAGGAGATCTTGTAGTTTATGGAGTAGCTCCTGAATTATAGGATTATGGGCATTTAAAGAAGCAGTGACAATTTCAGGAAATAAACCAACTACATATGCAGAATCACTCACCACATTACATGGGCCAGATACATGGGATAGTAAATGTATCAGGGTGGCGAGTTCCACTTGTTGGGCAGATTTATAATTTTTATGCACAGTAGTGGTTAACGAAGGACCTGTAATTCCACCCCTTCCTGATGAGGAGCCATCAATATAATACACTGGAGCATCAGGAATGGGAGAGGAGCCGGACAATGGTGGAAATTACAAAAGATGTCCTTTTCAGAAATTCCCAGGTTTTTCCAGCTGGGTAATGATAAGATATTTCTCCTGAAAAATCTGCTAAAGCTCTCTGAAGGATTTCACTGAGTGGTAAAACAGCTTCAATTTCTTTTTTAGGGTCAGGTAGTACAATTACATGGGGATCATGTCCAAGTAATACTTTGGGTTTTTGATCTTCCCTTAATTATGAGGTTAGCTATCATCTCAAGGTAAGGTGTAGCAGTACGATTCTGCTTGTTATGTAAGTAAACCCATTCTAACGGTCCAGATAATTGGGCTATAGCAGCAGTTGGAGACTCGGGAGTGTTGAAAACCAAGAACCATACCTTTTCTCCGGGTTAAATCTGGAGAGGTAAGATTTTTTGAAGCCGATCCATGAAAAAATCTAATTCCTTCTGAGCTTTAGGAGTTAGCTGCCTTGGGCTATTTAAAGCAGGATCACCTTCAAGGGTGTGGAACAGGTTACTGAGCTCACAGTTAGGAATACCAAGGGAGGGCGCACCCAGTTGATATCCCCCAGAAGTTTTTAGAAAATCATTCAAGGTTTTGAGCCCTTTCTGACTAAAGGAAATTTTTTGAGGGCGCACTGTAGTGCGGTCAAGAGCATAGCCCAAATATTCATATGGAGGCTGCATCTGAATTTTTTCGGAGCTACTTGTAAGCCAGCCTCTGGTAAAACTGTCATTACATCATTATATAAATTCTGGAGATCTCTGGAATTATCACAAGCTAGCAGGATATCATCCATGTAGTGGATGATTATACACCAGAAAATTTAGCACGAATGGGTGCGTAAAACCTCATCAACAAAGTGTTGACACATCGTAGGTGAATTAGTTATTCCTTGGGGCAATACTGTCCACTGAAACCTACGTAAAGGACCTTTATGATTAATGGAAGGGACTGAAAATGCAAACCTTTTCGATCATCTGGGTGGATAGGTATGCTGTAAAAGCAGTCTTTTAAATCTATGATAATTAGCGGCCAATCTTTAGGAATAGCTGCTGGAGAGGGGAGCCCAGGGTTGTAGGGCTCCCATGGGGACCATAGTAGAATTTACATTCCTTAAGTCAATCAGCAAACGCCATTTGCCTGATTTTTTCTGTATTACAAAAAACAGGAGAATTCCATTCTGAAAACGTTTTCTCAATATGTCCTAATTTCAGCTGTTCTTCCACTAGATTTGTTAGCGCCTTTAACTTTTTTGGTATTTTGGGCCACTGTGGTGTCCATATAGTTTTGTCAGACTTCCACTGAATACGGATAGGTAGTGGGAGCTTAACCACAGTAGCCCCAATTAAAAAGGGTTACTCCCGGTGTTAGGCTTATTATGGAGAGCTGGAATTGGTTCTCGACGGGAATTGGACGAGGTATGTGGATTACTGCCCCCCACTGCTCCAGCATGTCTCGGCCCCATAAAGTTAAAGGCATAGGGGCTATATAAGGCTGGACCATGGCTACATTCCCTTCAGGGCCAATACACGGCAGCCACCTGGCACTCTGTCGGAGAAGAGAGGAGGAGATATTGCCTACCCCTCTCAGGCTATGGGACACTTTCTTTAGGGCCCAGTTAGAGGGCCAATACTTGGTGGAGATTATGGGTATGTCTGCCCCTGTATCCAACATGCCTTTTAATTTCCTTTTTATAAATTTCGATGGGTATAACTGGCCGCTGGCCTGAGAAATTCTGGCAGTGTACCCAACTAGATAGTTAGCAGGTGGCTGGTGGGCTTGGTTTTGTGTGGCTGCATAACCAACAATGAAGTTGGCAGAATGGTTGGTACTGTTTAAGCCACCAGCTGTAGGGTGTTCGGACTGACTACACGGATCCTCAAAAAATAATAATAGTTTAGCAAGTGGTTCCCCTTTTTTAAAAGTCCATTTAGTTGGCACAGATATTGACAGTATTATCTCTCCATGAGATTCAGGATCCAGAAGTCCGAAATGCACCATAATTCCCTTAAATTTCAGCCAATCGCTCCCTGAATTAAACCCATACTACCTGGGGAGCAGGTCCTTTTATCCCTGTTTTTAGCATGTAGGGGTCTTGACTTGGGTATATTGTGACAGTCTTAGGGCAGAGAATGTCGAGACTGCCACTGCCTGATGGGGTAGGCCAGAGAGAATTTATTGACTGTAATTCTGTGGATTCTGATTCGGAGGATACTGGGCAGGTGGAATGAAGGAGAGTGCCCCTGGATTCAGCTGGGCCTGGGGCTGGCCCCCACCCAGTTTGCCGCATTAGGGGAGGCATAGATGTTATTTGAGCCTGCGGAGCTTGTGGAACCTGGGAGGGGGTCCATGCAACATTTCCTATAAAGGGATTATTAGAATGTTGCCCTGTATTGATAGTTTTAGAAGATGATCAATCTCTACGGGTGTGTCCCTTCTTTCTGCAGCTAAAGCAGGTTATCTGTCCAGATGAAGCCTGAGGCTGACTTCGCCTCCAAGACCGACAGTCTCTGGCCCAATGTTTTCCTTTTCTGCACCTTGGGCATGGTCCAGGTGGGGCCCTCCGAGGGGTGGAGCTGCGATTATTAGAATAGTTTCTCTGATTATTGTTTATCCTTTGAAGTTTATTGTTTCTCCCCCTAGAGCTGTCTGACATTTCATCCCTCTCCTGATCCTCCTGCTGTATGGGATAAGCCTCTATATCATCCTGTGTTTTATGGGAGGTTAAACCGACATTTCTACAGGCCTTTAGATACCCCATGAGGTCATCCTTTTCCTTAATACTATATAGTAATGCTCGACATTTTTGATTAGCATTCTCATATGCTAAGTTTTGTTTTATGATTTATTGAGTGGTTGGGTCTTGAACCTGTCTTTGGATTGTTTCACATAATCTCCCAACAAAATCAAAGTATGGTTCATCACGACCCTGGTAAATTTTCGTATAGCTACCTCGAAATTCTGGGTCGGAACCTACTCTTTCCCACGCTTTTAATGCTGTCTCCCGAACAAATTTTAAAATAGGTTCAGGTAATGTCGCTTGTTTTGCTTTCTTTTGCCATTCACCTTCACCTTTTAGCATGGCAAAAGTTATAGTATGGCCTGATTCCTTTTCTCTTAAAGTGTCAATATTCCGGTTAACCCCATCTGCATACCACATATGCCATTGCATGTACTGTGATTTGTTTAGACAAGTATGGGCTACCATTTCAAAGTCTCCCAATACCCACTGATCATTTTCGCTCCAATCAGCTAAATATTTTAAAGTATAAGGACTTGATATTCCAAACCTGTCGCAAGCCTTCCTAAACGGGGTTATTGCCTCAATTTTTAAGTCTTCATGAATCGGTTTTACTTTATCTTTAGATTGGTCATGAGAAAGATTGCTGCGCTTTGCTCTTTGACTCGAGCTAATCTGTTCCTCCCGTTCTTCCTCATCAGAGCTTGTAGTATCTGGCAGAGGAACATCTACCCCATTGAGGGTATTAACTCTGGGGAGATTTTCAGCTTGGGAATTTGCCTCCTCTGGGTTTTCCTGTTCCTCCTCTAAGTTATCAGCCACATTAGAATTCTTTTTAGATTTTTTGCTGGGAATGTATACACCTTTTTCAAGTCTACAGCCTTGGGGCGTGTTTGTGAACAGCTTTTAGTTGGTTCACGCCTCAGTATTGGGTATGCGCTAGGTCCTGATTGATAAGTTATGAAATCAGAAATCTCCCCATAACACATCCATTTCTTGGTTTAAGTTTTCAAGTTTCCTATATGTTTCTTCCTCTTGTTCTTTCAATCTTATGTGTAACTTCCAAACCTCCTCTTTCTGTCCATCTATTCTATTTCTCTGTCTGTCAATTTCTTCCTCTAAGATAGTGCTGATTTTATCAATATCCTTCTTCTGCTCTTCAAACTTTACTTCAAATTTTATATCCTGTTTAATAATTTTACTTTCCTGTTCTTCTAATTTTTCTTTGAATTTTAAATCCTGTTCTCCTAATTTTTTCTTTGAATTTTAAATCTAGTTCTTCTAATTTTTTCTTTGAATTTTAAATCCTGTTCTTCTAATTTTTCTTTGAATTTTAAATCCTGTTCTTCTAATTTTTCCTCAAATTTTAAATTCTGTTTAATAATTTTACTTTCCTGTTCTTCTAATTTCTTTTCAAATTTTAAACTCTGTTTAATAATTCTGTCCTCAAGCTTTAAGACCAGTCTACCTGTAGTTTTATGATCTTCACTTATTTCTTTTTTTTTTCTTTTTGGGTCACACCCGGCAATGCTCAGGGGTTACTCCTGGCTCTGCACTCAGGAATCACTCCTGGCGGTACGGGGGACCATATGGGACGCCCGGGGATCGAACCCGGGGCCGCGCGTGCAAGGCAAACGCGCCCTACCCGCTGGGCTATCGCCTCCGGCCCCACTTATTTCTTCAATAGCTGAGTAAACCTCGTCCCTTAAGATTGCATTCAATTTATTACTTTCTTCCCTCTCTCTATTAAACATTGTCCTTACACAAAGGTACAGTTTAAAAATCGCAAGGACCCAGATGATTTGTGAAAAGATAGAGTAGTTCTCAGAAAGGAACTTTATAGACTGGGCTATGTATGGTTCTGAGCCAATAAAAGATACAATGTATCTATACCATGAGATATCCATCATTTTACTCACGGTTCGGAGGCAGATGATCTCTGTCCGATGATAATTAGACCAAACGATGTTCGTCGTGCCCGCCCAGGGGCGCCAAATGTCGGGGCGCTCCCGCCCGGGTCCCCGACAGTGCCGGGAAGCGAGTTCCCTTCTACCTCCGAAGCCGGCAGGGAATGGATGAACACTCAGGAATCCGATGCAGTTTTAAAGGCTTTACTTATCACAGGTTCAGGCATACAAATCAGCAAAAGGAAAAACCCGATGCTTAGGATTCCAGGCTAGGAACCCCAGCCACGTGTAGGCCAAGATGGCGACCATCACGTGTAAAGGCTTTGGGAAAGGAGAAGAAAAACTTCCAAGCAGGGTGAACCGCTCACAGCGAGCCACAGCCCCCAAGGAAGCGCGGGAGTGAAAACCGGCTGGTTTATACTCCTGCAACTCAGACCTTCCTCCCATTGTTATGGAAAGCAGGGAGTGTTAAATGTCCTTAGATAATCCCTCCCTGCACCTCACCTAGGCCCTTTAGTGTGCTAATGCAACGGCCCTTAAAGGAGTCCTGCAACAGTACATAACTTTCTATTAGCTTGAATAGCTGTAAAAACTATTGCCTAAATTAAATTAGTACAATGAGTTAGTCACTGGCATAAATAATGCTAAAAAGTATAATCATATAGAATACAAAAGGGTAAGATGATAACTACATCATTGTAACTGCATACTGTTCATGTGTAGCTATATACATTGATTTCGGCATAGACTGTGGCTATTTAAGCTTCCAAATTGTAATTCTAGGACAAATACATTTTCAGAAAGAATTTTAAACAGTTTTGAAATAAGTCAGTGGTAGAAACAAAATGGATTATGAAAAATGTTTCCATTTGGTTTCAGCAATAAAAAATGCTACTTGATAAAATGATGACAAAAAAATGAGGAAATGAATGTGGAGAGAAGTGGAAAAAAAATGGTTTATCTCCCTGGGGTGACCACAGAGGCAGCAAATAGAAATTCTGTGGGGCTTAGGAGATAGCCGGCATTTCATATTTGAGTCTCTTACATTGACAGTGAGCTTTTGCTCTATGAATATTTTTATTCTCAGCACCTTAAAATAGTTTCTGTCTCATAGAATATACCTAACAAATTAATGAGCTGTTGCACTCCAAAATTTAACATCTTTAGACTTTTCCCCTGCCATATGACATGTTCCTTTCAGAGCCCCTCACATTGTGTTACATGCTTCTGTATCTTTTATAGTTTGGAGAATCATCTATTATAGCTTGGCTCATTGAGCAATACTGGATCATTACTCATTATTAAATATTTCCAAGAGGGAGGTTACTAATGCAGATAAAATAGAATTTATTTGTCCAGGAATAAAAGAGGATAAGTCAACAAAATTACCTTAGAGTATATTCATAACACTAAGAAACAATAAAAAAGTAAAGTGTTTAAATTTTGCATTAGGAAACATAAAGCTGGCAAGAAAATATCCATCATCAAGGTGATTTATTGAATAAAGGTTTACATGCAAATGTTCTATCATTAGTTACTCTATAGGGGAGACAGATTTGTATAAAAATCATCTTGGGAATCTTATTATAGGAAAAATATGCTGGCAGTACTGCGTCTCTGAAATATAAATCTTGCCAGTAATATACATTAATCAGAAATCCCATAAGTTTCAAAACATTAGAAAAATATATCCCAGAGTTGGTTTAGCCGTGTCAAAGCTTCTTGAGCACAAATCCTTGAAAGATTTGGTGAGGAGCATGGCCAGGCGGCGGTCAGCCCTGCAGACCAGGTCTCTAGTAGAGTCCTTTCCTGATCTGATTAGCTGGGACATTTAGCCATTAGCATATTAATTAGAAACCTTTTGTAGAAGCACGTAAGAGCCAATTAAAGTATGGGGGATTTGTTGTGACATTAGACAGAATCCAAGGGAAGAACCAAGTGAGATTTCAGAAATCCTCGAAAACAAGAAGCTCTTAAGGAATGAGTGTCTGGTTTCCCTCTCTCTCAAGTCTGTTTCTCTCTCTCTCTGTCTATCTCTCTCTTTCTCTCTCTCTCTCTCTTTCTCTCTTTCTCTCTCTTCCTCTTCTCTCTATTTCTCTCTCCCTCTCTACCTGTTCCCTCTCTGGGATTTATGGCCATTGAAAGCCAGCAGTAAATGACTCAGAGAATTCAGAGGTCCCTGAATGTTCTCAGTAGGTGCAATCCCAGATTGACAGATGTGGAATGATTGAAGGATGTGGAATGATTGAAGGGTGTGGAATGATTGACAGATGTGGAATGACTGAATGATGTGGAATGATTGACAGATGTGGAATTCCACTTAACTCCCTTATTATGTATCTCTGTGCCTGAGAGCTGCCAGGGGGACAGCAGGGAAGGACACTCCGGGTCTCATTTTACTCAGAGGTTTATCCAGTGAAAGTGAGAGGAAGTTTAAGGGGAGATTCCAGGCCATGTTTCTTCCTACTACCTGAGAGTAGCTCCTCCTGCTCTGAGCTCTGCTGGACTGAGACTGCTGGAGTCAGGGAGGGACAGGGACAGGAGGTGGACAGGAAGTCACAAAGAGGTAGATAGACGGCAGGAGACTTTCATGGAGATCTGGGCCTTTCTTCTAAATTAGTCTGTTTTTCTCCCCCTAAAGACTATTCAAATATAAAATTTCCAAATTTCAAATAGCTAAATAGACAAAGAACTTCCAGCTCCAGGGAACATCTCTTCAACTGCACACGTTCTCCCTGCGTTAACATACACCTCAGAGACCTGGGCCCTGCAAAAGCAGGATGAGAATGCTATTTGGGTCTCCCAAAGAGGAATAGAAAGAGCTATGCTTGGAATATCACGCCTCACTCAAGTGAAAGAAGGATTCCAGAGCTCCGACCTCCATCTCTGTTCCAGAGTCAGGGACACTGTGTCATTTGCCAAAGCATCGAAAATCAGATGGGCTGGACATGTAATGAGATTTGGAGATGACCACTGGACTAGAGCCATTACTGACTGGATCCCACGGGATGTCAAAGATCACGTGGCTGCCCACCTACAAGATGGTCAGACTTCCTTGTCAAGACCCTGGAAGGAACAGTTTGAGGCTCTTTGTATTCCTGAATCAACCAGATGCCTTTGGGCTACACTGGCACGTGATAGGGTCAAATGGAAATATTACTGGAGCCCACTCTAGCAAATCCATGAATAATGGGATGTCAAGTAATCAAGTGATCTAAGCTAGAACCAATTTAAAGAAATGTTTATTTCTCTGTATGCTGTCTTGAGATCTTAGCCATGTTTTAAAATAATATGCATCTACATTTCCCCTAATTATAGTAACCAAACGGAATAGTTCACCACCATGGAAAAGACCCATGTTGAATGATCCATTACATAAATGAGAACATTTTGTGAACTTTGTAAAAATGATCAAGGCATCTACAATTCCTTGTTCATCTGTGCTTGACAAATGGGAATGTTTAAACGAGTACTCAGAGTATTTATGTCTCTCAAAAGTGCAATGCACTTCTTATTGTGAAGCTACACACTCTTGTAGGATGATTACTACAGAGGTGTACTTCTTACACATTCAATAATTTGTAGGAGGAGGGCAAATTCACTCTGTGAATATAGGAGCAGAAAGCACAGAGTAGCTGTGGATATTTCATTTTTACCTTCATATGTGTACTTTTTATTTCATTTGTTTTTGTTTTTTGCTTTGGGTCACACCCAGCAATGCTCAGAGGTTCCCCTAGCTCTTCACTCAGGAATTACTCCTGGCCTGCTCAGGGGACCATATGGGATGTCAGGGTTCGAACCTAGGTCAGCTGCATGCAAGGAAAACTTTCTACCTGCTGTGCTATTGCTCCAGCCCTCATAGTGTATTTTAAAAAGACTTTATTAAATTTTTTCACATGCAGAAGGGATTCAGTGGGATTTGTAGCAAAATTTATCACTGGTATCTCTTGTCTTGCCATTGTTCAATGATTTACTGGAGGCGGGCACCAGTAACATCTCCCTACGTCCTGTGGCATGCTAGTGTAGCAAAAGGGCATCTGCTCGCTCCAGGAACATGAAGAGTCTCAAACCATTTGTTCAGGTCATGATAATGAGGTCTATAATTGTTACTGGTTTTGACATATCAAATACGACACAAGGTAGCTTGCCAGGCTCTGCCATGCGGGTGGGATACTCTTGGTAGTAGACTCAGAGTTTGTGCATTTACTGGTGAACTTCAATGGGAAGAGATTGGCTTTTCTCTTGGGTGGAGTTCTGAAGGCGTGTGGTGTCCAGATGTTGAAAATGGCTGTTCTCATGCTGTGGAGGTTCCTCTGGCTTCTTGCTAGGCTCTATTGGGATATGAGGCAGGGCTAGAACCTGCCTTCCCTCATGATCAGCCGAGCACAGGGAGAGCTGGTAGCAGCTCTGCCGTGTATCTGTGTCCAGCAAAAATTTATATATTAATAAAATTGAGAAAGTTACCTGGTTCAATGACTAGTGTTCTTCTCAAAGAAAGCAATTCATTGCCCTGGAAACTGTGTTTCCTTGGGAGGAAGAAAGTAATTGACTAAGGTTTTATGCTAAGGCTGAAGGAATCTCTTGAACCAGCCCAGGGGCTGTGTAGGCGCTGGTGCAGGGAGCATCCCTTCATCAATGATGTACAAAGGATTTTCCCCAGAGAGAGGCAAAGTTTGAGCCTCTTCTAATAGAGCCATTAGAGCAGCTTTTCTCTTGGTGCTGAAGATAAATGATGACTATAGACGGGAATGTGTCTTGACAACTTTTGTTCCAGACCTGGGAGGGCTGGAAACACAATGAGACAAAGGCTATTCCACAATATTATGGCTCCTGGTTTTCATCTTACAAGCTGTATTCAAGGACTAGAGTACTTTCCTTCATTTCTGCAGACATCTCAGGAGCTTCTGATATGATCACTTGATCACTTGATCACTTGAATCCCGTTATTCATTGATTTGCTAGAGCGGGCACCAGTAACATTTCCATTGGACCCTATCACGTGCCAATGTAGCCCAAGGGCATCTGGTTGATTAAGGAATATGAAGAGCCTCAAACCGTTCCTTCAGGGTCTTAACAAGGAAGTCTGACCATCTTGTAGGTGGCGGCCACGTGATCTTTTTGACATCTCGTGGGATCCAGTCGGTAACTTGGCTCTAGTCCAGCGGTTGTCTCCAAATCGCATTACATGTCCAGCCCACCTGATTTTTGATGCCTTGGCAAATGAGACAGCGTCCCTGATTCTGGAATAGCGATGGAGGTCAGAACTCGGATTCCTTCTCTCACTTGAGTGAGGCGTGATATTCCAAGCATAGCTCTTTCGATTCCTCTCTGGGAGACCAAATAGCATTCTCATCCTGCTTTCATAGGGCTCAGGTCTCAGGTCTCTAAGGCATATGTTAATGCAGGGAGAACTGTGGAGTCAAAGAGATGTGCCCGAGCCAGAGGTTCTTTGTCCTTTTTAGCTATTTCTTCGATGCCTTTGAAGGCATTCCATGCTGCTCTCTCTTCCTCCCTGCGCAGCTCAGGTTTTAGGTCGTTCATCATGTTGATTTCTCGACCTAGGTACACATAACTGCTGCATTCAGAGATATTTGTTCCATTGAAGGTGAATGGGGCCTCTGAAACTAGTTCATTTCTCATGAACATAGTTTTCTTCAGATTCAGCTGTATACCTATCTTTCCACATTCTCTGTCGAGGTCAGCCAGCATTTGTGCCTCTTGGCTAATGTTTGGTGTTATTATAACGATGTCATCAGCAAAGCGGAGGTGGTGCAGTTGCCGACCATCTATCTTCACTCCCATTCCTTCCCATTCTAATTGTTGCATGATGTTCTCGAGGGTGGCGCTGAAGAGTTTTGGTGAAATGGTATCACCCTTTCATATGAGCCTCTTGAAATAAAAAAAGCACATAATTCTTATGCATTTCAGTATTTGTTCAGGAAATAATATTCAAAGAATGTGCTAATGTATTTTTGAGAGACTTTTAGAAAGGTCTTTACTTGCACTTGCCTTCAATGAAATTTGGTAATTTAGGGGAGTTGACTGCTTCCCATTATTGATTTATACCTGCCTTATTGCCTTATTTCCTTCTAAATTTTGGGATCTTGAGAAGACCAGGATGGTTCTAGAAAGGTAAAATTTACTCTAAATTTATGCATTAGACACCTACCAACCCATCTTCAGACACCTTCTACCAACCCATCTTCAGGTCTACCAACCCATCTTCAGCTGACTAAATGTTACAAAACCCTTCACTAAAGGAGGGTGGATGTTTTGGTTTCACCACAGATTTTCTACTCACTTCACTTTTGGAATTGGCTTATAGATCACAAGTCCCTTTTGTATATAATCTTATTATTTTGCTTTCTTAAAAGTAATTTTGTTTCATAGTTAAAGTCCTTGTGTTAGTCAGTGATTTATGTTCAGTATTATTTGAACCATTTGCCAGTATAGTAAAAGATATACTTGTGTTTTAAATAAAACTGGCATAGGAAAGTATTAAAACAATGGAGTGGATCAACAAACTCAGAGATAAAACCAACAAAATAATATTTTCATATATATCAACAAAATGAGACTCGCGCAGACATGGGGCAGAGCTGCTACTGGCTCTCCCTGTGACCAGCCGCTCATGAGGCACCGGGAGGGATAGGTGGGTTCTAGCCCTGGCCCACCACCCCAGCAGAGCCTCTCAGCAAGCCAGATGACCCCCCACTCCATGAGGGCCTCCATTTTCCACATCGGACTTCTCTCTCGTCAGACCTCCACCCAGCAGACCAGCCTATCAGCGCCCGGCTCATCGAGTTCCACCCTGCAGCAGTCTTTTCTTAAATCCGGCTCAGGTATGCCGGTCCAGAGACTCGCAGACATAAGGGCAGAGCTGCTACTGGCTCTCCCTGTGACCAGCTGCTCCACGATGAGCCGGGGAGGAATGGTGGGTTCTAGCCCTGGCCCACCACCCCAGCAGAGGCTCGCAACAAAGCCAGGCGACCCCCCCACACACACTCCATGAGGGCCTCCATTTTCCACATCGGACTTCTCTCTCGTCAGACCTCCACCCAGCATACCAGCCTATCACAGCCCGGCTCGCACTGCAGCCAGCAGCAGCGGTTCATCAATAAATGCTGGACTTAGAGATGCCTACAAGAGTATGTTACCTGCACGGCAGAGCCTGGCAAGCTACCGTGTTGTATTTGATATATAGCCAAATACCAGTAACAATTATAGACCTCATTCCGGAATGGATTGAGGCTCTTTATGTTCCTGGAGCAAGCAGATGCCTTGGGCTCTACTATCATGAGACAGGACATATGGAGATGTTACTGGGGCCCGCTCGAGCAAATCGATGATGAACGGGAAGACAGTGATACAGTGATACAGTGATCAACAAAATAAATAAAATAACATTTTCATATACATCAACTCAAAGATAAAGCCTACATAATAACATTTTAATTAAGTTATACTTACCCAATGAATTCAACCATCACATGAGTTATGGATCCTGAGCATCAAGAATTCTTTGTGTTGTTTCACTGAGCCACCAGCAGCAGTGTTGGAGATGAAGGAAAGCAAGCAGGGAGAGACCAGGAGTGTGGCCACCAAGGAAGGAATTTCTGGTGTGGGGCGCTGTATATCATATCTGGACTGGTCACTAGTGGATCACCGTCTCAACATGCTCACCACTGGTCACTGCAAATACCCTTTGTCAAAAGGTATCAAGGGAAGTTTCCTGCCTCTCTCGGGATCCTTCCTTAAAAGATTCCTCACGTCCCTGCCTCCTTTCCCTTAACTTCCTTTTCTAGAATAAAACCTTTTCTTAATCTTAGAAAAGGTCCTTGGTCTCCATCCCTTGCTTCAGTTTTGACTGCTTGAGAACATGAAACTGAAAGATGTGTATGCTCTAAAACTGAAAATCAACCTACCTTTTGTTTTTGACCTGCCACCTTGTAAGAAGGAGATTTATTGTAAGTCACTAAACTGCAGATAAGTTTTGAGGTCTTGGGCAAATAATGACCATCTCTATTTCTTTAGAGGAGGGAAATGCTGCCGGCTCAGCTCAGCAGGGCTGGTGATTCTACTTGTAACCTACTGGCAATTCTCAGGGCATAGTGTGTACCAGCAATTAACCTCCTCAGAAATACTTCTGTGCATCCCACTCCTCTCTATTTTAGAAATTGGAGTTTTATAGTTAAATGGCCATTATGTATCATCTGTATTAGCTTTTGCACATAATAATAAAGTAGAATAGTTGCAACAAAAACTATGTAGCAGATGAAGAACAGAATTGCCAGCCCTCGCGAGCAAGATGGGGTTTGAGTATATGTTTATATGAGTGATATGTTCAGTTAGCATTTGAACTTCATTGGCCTTAAACAGCAATTGTGATGAAGCAATACATGAAACTATTCTGTCAGCTTTTACCCTGACTTTGTCTCGCTCTGTCCCACTACTCCATGAGTGAGCCCCGTAACTTCATTCCTCTGCTTTTTGATTTTACTCAAGATAATTGCAGTGACTCCTAATCTAGTCCTAAAAAGAAACTCAGGATGCTATCAAGTGAGTAAAGTATAATTTTCCTTAATTCTTTTTTCTGAGCACCTTCTGTGAATAAGTGCATTATAAGCTTAATTGGTCTAATTATGCTGAACAAAATCTATAAGGAATATGGTAAAATGCAATTAAGATTTAATCAGTTTATGTAGAAGAGATAGAATCCCAGTTTCTTCAAGCCAAATAATACCATTGACCTCTCCATGACATAAAAGCATTTCATATAATGCAGTTGATTATATTCTCAATTTAGTGTGGCATAGATGAGAAAATAGGAAATTGGGTGCTGATTGAAACATTCAACTCCACTAGTCTATATAACTAGGGAAATCATTAAAAATAGAACTAAACATTGAATAATGACATATATTGGAACTCTTAAGGGACTGAGGTTTTGTTACTTTATTGTGTACTTAGGCTAAAGTCATTAACTTATCTAACTTTCTAAAGATGACTTTATAATTCATAAATTTCCAATGGTTAAATTGATATATTTCCTATGATTAAATTGATATCTTTACTTCTATACTGATGGTTGTACCGACCAATATTTTTATAGCACCAGAAAGTTGGACATAGTCATTACTTTAATTTTATGTTAAATGACTAGGTGAAATGTATATCCAAGGGCAAAATAAAAATGCATAATGGAAAATTCTTACGAATTTCCTAATTATCAAATTCATTTTATGTAATTATATTTAAAATAGAAATCATCCTAAGGCAGATTTCAAAATAATTGGGATATAAGTATGTTTAGACATGAGTAGATTACAGATGATGATATGGTAATAATCATTTATTATCTTATGAGTCATTAAAATAGTTTTGAAAAGCAAAATATGCATTAGAACAATACAAGATAAAGAGGCAAGTCAGCAAAGTGATTCCTTTTCTCTATAATGCGAGGGCCTCTGGCCACTGTTGGATGTCGTTCTTCCACAGCTCAGCTGGTAGAACTTAGAGGGTCTTACAGAATTCAGAGGCCCCTCATGAAATCTGAGTGATGTGTTATGACACACTGTTTAATATCAACATGGCGCTGTGTTCTTCTGGTGATGTCGTGAAGTATCAAGGCTATGACATCGGCGTTCATATTCTCAACCAACAGAAGTGAGGAAAGTCAGCCACAGTGGTTTGTGCAGAGGGTACAAATTACTAGCTTAATTCATTTCAACACTTAAGTGGAAGCCTTTTTTAAACATTGAGGTTGTTGATGAAATGGGAAGTGAAGTTGAGAGCACTTTTTGGGTGCAGGGGCATTTCCAGAAGTGGAAATGTTACTGCACAAACTTCTCACTAGCAAATCCTGAGTCTGGGCACTCTCACAAGGTCCGAAAGAATTTACAAACCAGTAAACGAAATGGTCACTGGCACAAAGCTAAATTATACCTTCTAAAACATAATTTGAAAACTTAAGACTGATGAACTTAAGTCTAACAGGGTATGCAAAGAAATTGCTTAAAAAAGAAAGACAGAAGAATAGCACTACTATGAGAAGAGTTTAACACTAAATCCAGTAAGAATTAAGTAGTCTTTTCATTACTAGATAGGTTATAAAACATCAGGATTCATACAATCTATTTCATCAGGAAGGAATATTTGAGTTTTAAAAAGCCTTTTTGTGTACCCTTTGGTACAATAATTTTGCCGATCATATAATTTTCTCTCTTTTTGAGTGTGTTAATATGGTGAAAGGCATGTTTCTAAAATATTTACCAAGATTCCTGTCAGTTCTCGTCTCCAGCAATGCATGCCATCTAATATGATAGGTATTTTTGCCATGATCACGTAATTTTCCACAGCACATCTAATTTTAAGAAACAGAAGCTATCATATAAGACCTTAAAAGTAGAGTAACTTTCAAATGGTTGCAGAAGAAGAAAAGCAAAGATTTGCTGCCTGAAGAGTTTGACAGGCTGTTGCTGGTTTTGAAGGTGGAGGAGATGTATTTATGGGTGATGAGTCATCTTGGAGATGATTGAAGTCTCAGCTGACAGCCAGAAAGAAACCAGAACATCAGACGCCTTCAACCACAAGGTGCTGAATGCTGTGACAAGAAAGTCTGTGGAGCCCAGAGTAAGGATTCACACCAACCTACCACATCATTCACCCTTTGGGATACCTTAAGCACAGACCTCATCATACCATGCTAAATTCCATGTCTTCTGAAAGCACATTAATAAATTGGCACTGTTTAAAATGTTCAGTTTACTACATTTATTATGCAATATTAGAAACATGCATGAAGCAAGTTAAGCTGATTGATCTTAGTACATTAAGTCAACCTTACACTGGAATGAATACCTCTTTAAAAACACTTTAATTTTCCTATGGATTCTTTGAGTCACATTACAAAAAATTTTATTTAAAATATTGACTTCTATGTTCATGGCACTCAGCTGTCCTTTTTCTTTGTAATGTTTTGACTTGGGTTTTCATATTTGGGTAATATTGAAAGAAAATAATCCATTTGAAATACTTATTTCTCATCAATTTTTTATATTTATGCAGAATTACTATTATTTCTTTCTTAAGAGTGTAATAAAATTCATCAGTCAAGCCATCTGTGCCTTTAGATCTCCCTTTTGCTAATTATTTTTTAAATGACAACCCCACTTTTTAAAAATAAACAGCAATTGAATTTGTTCTTGAGATTGGATGAGTTATACTTGCCAAGTAAATTTTCTATTTAATTTTTTTAAATGAAGGGTGTGGAGAATATGGTGCTGGTATGTTTCATGAGTGAAACTCTACCATTAACGGGGCTGTAAATCATGGTGTCTAAAAGAAAATCTTAAGTTGGATAAACTGGGGCAGATGTGATGGGGCCTCTCAACTTGTCCTTGGGATTCAGAGCCCCACCAGCCTTTCTCCAGTCAATCAGGAGACTCAGAGCAAGGGCCAAGAATGTGATGTTATAAGGTCCCCTTGGCGCAGGACAGGGGAGTCAACCTGTTGGGTTGTGGAGGCTCCAAGATGTAACCAGGATGATGCTTTTGAGGACCAAGTGGAGCTGTCACTCAAACTCTGCTCACTCTCTGCCCATTCATTCGATTTTATAACTTATTGCCATCATTTTTTAAAAATTTTTTATGTTTAGTGTCTACTCTTTTCTCTGATTCCTGATATCACCAACTTGTGTCTTTTCTCCTTTTTTTTCCTCCTGATCACATCCTAGAAGTATACTGATTTTATTGATTTTTTCAAAGAACTAAATTTAACATTCATTGATTTTCTATGTCTTCCTATATTGTTGTTATTTTTATATATACTCTTCATTTCCTCTTCTAATGCTGTACTTAATTTTTTCCCTAGTTTGTGAAGGTAGAAACTGAGGTCATAGATTGGCAAATTTCTTTTCAATATGGAATTTAGTACCATACAATTTAATGAAGCTCCACAAATTTTGCAGATGTCAAACTTAATTAAAATGCCTTAAAATTTCCATTTTTACTTTTTCATAGTCATGTGTCATTTAGATGCATGGTTTTAGCTTTTAAATATTTTATGATTTTTACAGACTCATTACTATTACTTTTATTAATCTTTTATTATTGTAATTCTATTCTCTGATTTACAAAGTTAGTCATAGTTACATTGAAAGCATACTATGTTCCAGCACCTGCCCAATCACCAATGTCAACTTCCCTCCACCAATTTCCTCAGGTTTTCTCCTACCACTTCCATACCCCAGAATGCCACCTTGACAGGCACATTTTAACTTTGGTTAATGGGGTTTGATATTTTAATTTAATTCTATCATGGCCATAAAAAAAACTGTTGTTAGGGTCCTTTAAGAGTCAAAGGAATGGCCTTAAATTCTTAAAGGGATAGCTATTGTACAGATTATGGGGACATAAAAGAGTTGAGAAAAAAAGTTGAGTTGTCAGTTGAGACTGGATTCTCAGACTGGCTGGCAGGGAGAGAGTTGGAGGAGTAGAGAGCCTGTCAGGACAGAGAGTCAGAGGAGCAGAGAGAAGGGTTGATTGAGCTTGCCTAAGGGCAGTGCTTTGAGATAGTTTAGAGTCTTAAAGGGGGTTCAACGTCTCTGGACTGGTTCTGTACCCCTAATACTGCCAGCCATGCATCTGAAAACTGACACACTGTATCATTTAATTCCTCATAAATGTACTGGAGCCTATTTATGGCTGAAACATATTATCCATGTTAGTGTCCCTTAACTGTTGAGGGGTTAAGCTCTTTAAACCCTAATAAGAATAAACAACATTGTCAATTCTCCTGTAGTATTTCTGATCTTGCCTATTTGTTTCATCAGTTCTTGGTAGCATAGTGAAGTCTTGAGTTCCGTTGTTAATTTAATACTCTTCTTGCTGATTTCACATTTTGATTTGTACATGTTGAAGCAACTCTTATATATGAAGTACTAATGATTATTAAATCACTTTTGTTCTCCCTTCTGAAATTAATATGCCATTTTGTTGGTAAAACAAACAGCACTAGCCCAAACAAAGTCAGACTCGATAACCTGAAGAAGCTGCCATCAGTACTCATCAATACACTGGCTCTGCTCTTCACACGCCACCTGTCTGAATGCAAGGTGCCCTCCCAATGGAAAACCAGCAGGACAGTTCTACTGTTCAAGAAGGAGACATTCATGACATCAGCAACTATCGCCCCTTCTGCCTGTTGTTAGTCATCTACAAGCTGTTCATTGGAGTCATCCTAAACAGGAATGGAAGAACATTAGATGAAGGACAACCATGCGAGCAAGCTGGCTTCCAAAGAATTCAGCACAATCAACCATATCCATACGGTAACCAAGCTCATTGAGGTTTGTAGGGAGTACAAGATGCCACTCTGTCTCACATTCATTGATTTAAAGAAAGCATTTGATTCTGTGGAGACTGAAGAGGTCATGAAGCCTAACCAAACTGGGCATTCAAACCAAATACATCAAGATCCTTCATGAGCTATATTACCAATTCACCACCAGGAACTCAACATTCTACAAGGAAGTGATATTGATGTCAAGAGAGGTTCACTTTTGGTGATACCATTTCACTGAAACTCTTCAGTGCCACCATCTCGAGAATGTCATGCAGAAATTAGAATGGGAAGGAATGAGAGCGAAGATAGATGGTCACAACCACACCACCTCCACTTCTCTGATGACATCGTTCTAATAACACCAAACATCAGCCAAGCAGCACAAATGCTGGCTTACTTTCACAGAGAATGTGGAAAGATAGGTCTATAGCTGAATCTCAACAAAACAATGTTCATGAAAAAGAACTAGATCCAGATGCCCCCTTTACTCTCAACAGAACAAACATCTCTGAATTCAGCAGTTTTTGTGCACCTAGGTCGAGAAGTCAACATGATGAATGACCTAAAACCTGAGCTTCAGCATCGAAGAAATAGCTAAAAGATAGAAAACCTCCAGCTCCGGGCACCTCTCTTTGACTTCACCTTTCTCCCTGCATTAACATACGCCTCAGAGACCTGGGCTCTAAGAAAGCAGGTTGAGAACACTATCGGGTCTCCCAGAGGAATCGAATTAGCTATGCTTGAAATATCACACCTCACTCAAGTGAGAGGAATCGAGTTCCCCACCGTCTACTAATCGAAGTCAGGAACACTGTCCCGTTTGCCAACATGTCCAACATCAGATGGACTGGACATGTAATTGCTGGACAGAAGCAGTTACTGACTGGATCCCATGGAATGTTAAAAGATCACGTGGCCGCCCACCAACAAGATGGTCAGACTTACTTCATCAAGACCCTGAGCCGAATGGTTTGAGGCTCTTCATTATTCCTAGAGGGGTAAAGCCACTGGGCTACAGCGGCACATAATAGGAACAAATGGAAAAGTTGCTGGCACCTGCTCGAGCAAATCAATGAATAATGGGATGTCAAGTGAGGGGGTGATCAAGTGATTGTTAAAAAATGGATTTTAAAGTCTCAATTAGGTGGGACACTGGGTACCCGGCAGGCAGAAACCAGCTTTCCCGTTGAACCAGCATTCCATGGACCACGAAAGCTACTTCCAGCTTCAGTCACCATTCGATGGAGTCTCGGAGGAGCCCAGAAAACACCCCACACCTTGTTGGCAGAGATCTTCACAATCCACCTCTGCAGCTGGCAAGTCTCCCCCAGCAGATTAATCCAGTCTCAGCCCCACAGATTAATCCAGTCTCCAGCCTGGCTTGTCAAAACCCAGCCTACAAAGACCCGCCCTGCGCGTTCACCGCCCTTCAGAGGAGAGTATTTCAAGCCCAGGAATGCTTGAGACTAAGACACAGTTACACAGCAGAGCGAAACCAGCTTTACCGTTGTGCCCGGATGCTACGAGCGGCCGCGCTTTACCTCAAATTACTGTAAATATTCTACCCACACCCTCTGAGAGAGCTACAAAGTAATGAGAATATGGCTCCCATGGCAGAGCCAACCAAGCTGTCAATGAGTGTTCGATATGCCAAATCCAGTAACAAAATGTTTATTTTCCTGACTTAATATGCGCCAGAGTAAGAAAGGCAAACAAGCAGTGCCTGATAAAATTTCACTGCCATCCTAGGCTGCCAAAATGAAGAAGGACTAAAATGATCTGTACTTTCATTGTGTGTTGTACTTGGCATAGGAAGCATATATTGAGGATCTGATGGTGCAAGCGCAAAAGATCAAATACATCATTGGTCTGACTGAGAATGAGGAGGCGTCAGTTGCATCATGCTGTATTTGACGCGGAGAAAATTGTTCCTTGGAACATGCAACAAAAGAGGCTTTTGGTGGCGTTGGTGTCCCTGACAACCACGAACATGGCCGTCAACATTGATTCATTTGAATGTATAACAAAGCGGATAGGATGATTACACTTGAAGAAATGTGGCCCACTGCCAGCAATTTCATATCTTGTTGTCTACTCACCAACATCCACATACAAAGAAGATGAAATGAGAGATTATAAAGAAGTGGAGTTCTATAAAAATATCACACCTTCTACAAGATCATGAGTCGGTGATTTTATTGCAAAGATAGGACCAGGAAGATCGGCTGAAGAACTCCCTAGCCGGGATCCATGAGCTCAGGAATGGAACTAAGAGGGTGAGAGAC
>JAJIBD010027316.1:0-22993 GCA_021461705.1 Cryptotis parvus
CTACCTCCGAGCCGGCGAGGAATGGATGAAAACTCAGGAATCCGATGCAGTTTTAAAAGGCTTTACTTATCACAGGTTCAGGCATACAAATCAGCAAAAGGAAAAGCCCGGTGCTTAGGATTCCAGGCTAGAACCCCAGCCACGTGTAGGCCAAGATGGCGGCCACCACGTGTAAAGGCTTTGTAAAAGGAGAAGAAGACCTTCCAAGAAGGGTGAGCGCTCACAGCGAGCAAGAGCCCACAAAGAAGCGCGGAGAGTGAAAACCGGCTAGTTTATACCCCTGCAACTCAGACCTTCCTCCCACTGTTATGGAAAGCAGGGAGGGTCAAATGTCCTTAGGTAATCCCTCCCTGCACCCTCACCTAGGCCCTTTAGTATGCTAATGTTTTGAGCCAAATGCAGCGGCCCTTAAAGGAGTCCTGCAACAACTCCCCTGATTAGTTTACTAATAAAAATTGAAAAGGTAAGAAATATTTAGTAATGTACAGAAAATTAAGATAAGAAAAAACAATTCCAATTACAAAATGATAATACATGTTACTTTAGGATCCTAACTTGTTTTTGGACCCAAAGCAAAGTTCAAGACAAAGTGTTTCTAGCTGTCTGATTATAACGGACTATAGTTTGCACTGTCCATAATTTGTGAGAGTCAATTTGCTATATTTTATGTAAAGTCGGGTGTCTGGAACAAAGTCTGTGGGGCTACTTCTGGGACAGCAATAGCGGTGATCATATGAGTATGAGTCTCTGGAGAGCAGCGATCAGGAACTCGTTGAATTGTCAGGAACACTGGATCGGGTCTCAGGAACACTGGAACAAGTATCTCGAACTCTGGAACAGGAGTCTTGAGTGCTGGAACAGGTGTCTGGAACATTGGTGTAATATCTCGAACTCTGGAACAGGAGTCTTGAGCGCTGGAACAGGTGTCAGGAACATCGGTGTGGGTGTCTTGCAGGGCTTCTTCAGCAAGGGAACACTGGCACCGGTAACTGTACCTGTAGCTTAATTTTAGGCGAGACAAAAACACTTTTCGAGGTTAATCACAAGTAGAGATTTTAAGGCTTTGCAGGGATCCAAGTCTGGGATGGAGAGAAGAACATAAAGAAGCTCCAACATGGGTGGAGCAGGGAAATAAGTATGAGAATTGATGATTTTAAAATTGATAAATCTAGTGGATCAGCAGTGGAGCTGATGAATGTAATAGAGGTTTGTAGTGGTCAGAAATTGAGAAGGTAGTAGTTGAGACATAACATAGACACAACATTAATCACAAACATAATGGTGGCCACCACATGCACACACACGCACACATACATTTGATCGATCAATATCTTACAGCTGTATATGTGACCCATCTAGGGTGATAAATGGTAACGAGTCAAGCGCTTCATGAATATAAAGCCGGCAAATGATGGTGAGAAAGTGTCTTTTCCTGTGAATAGAGCATTGGGAAAAATTATTTTTGCAAATTATTAAATTTTTAGTGAGCACTGTTTTAGGAGTCTCGGAGTATTGAGCACTGTAGCACAGGTTTACTGGATTCCAATATCTCATCCTGTGAACAGAATCATTAGAAAAACAATTTTTCATTGATTTAGCAAACTTTTTTGTAATGAGCACTGTGATCAGAGTCCAAAGCCTCGAGCAACATAGAAGGAATCTGCAGCAGCCAAGTTCTTTTCCTGCAAATACCTGTGAGCAAAACATTAAAAAAAGGAAACTCTAACATTAATCCTTGAAACATATGGACATTGAGCACTATGCTCAGAGTCCACCCATTTTTCCACCCCCTTTTTTTATAAGAAAGAAAACATTTAGGCTGTAAGGCAAGATATTAGACATGAACCATGATCACAGACTGCAAAACAAGATCATTATTAAAATGAACCAATCCAGGAGGTTTAAACAGCAACTTGCAATTTAAAAATTTAAGACTTTATATTGAAAGAATTAGTTGTTTTCTGATTCTTGGAGAATTCTAGTCTTAACAAGTCGCAGAGGAACCCAGAGTTTCTTGGCAGGGTTATCATCTGTAGAAATGAAAGCATAACCTCTTCCCGAATGAGGAGGTGACCTGCAATCCATTTATCATCAATTTTCACCCAGATAGGTGAATTGACTGTTTTTTGAGTTTGCATATCTTCTTGAAAGTGACGTTCAGCCGCGGTATAGGGATCTCCTTGAGGTATATTTAAGAAGTTTAAGGTGAATAATGTTAAAGATAAAGAATCCATTGGAGGCATACTTGTTTTTCGTTGCTTTAATAACTGAGTTTTAAGCGTTCTGTGGGCACGCTCAACAATTCCTTGTCCTTGTGGATTATATGGAATTCCTGTAATATGTTTGATCTGCCATTCCTCGCAAAAAGGATTTGAAGGTTTTGCTGGTGTAAGCAGGACCATTATCTGTTTTTATGGTATGGGGAATACCCATGACGGAGAAGCACTGGAGTAAAAATGAACAAACAGATTTAGCTCTTTCAGACGTCATAGGAACAGCCCATATGAACCGGGAATATGTATCAATGACCACATGAAGGAAAGGTTTGTTGGGAAATAAGTTAGTATGAGTTATATCCATCTGCCACAATTGGTTTGTCTGTAAACCTCGAGGATTTGCTCCTGCTACATGAGATGTACAATGTAAAGGAGCACAGACAGGACAGTTGCGGACAATTTGTCTAGCTTGTCTCCATGGGATGCCATGGTGTACATGAAGGCGGCGGGCATTTGTATGTAGAGTCTGGTGCTCTTCCTCAGCTGATTTAAATACTGGTGCTGCCAAGAGATCTGCTGCTTCATTTCCTCGAACCATCGGCCCGGGAGTCGGCTGTGAGAACGGATGTGGGAGATGTATATAGGGAATGTTCTTATTTCGGAGGAGATCTTGTAGTTTATGGAGTAGCTCCTGAATTATAGGATTATGGGCATTTAAAGAAGCAGTGACAATTCCAGGAAATAAACCAACTACATATGCAGAATCACTCACCACATTACATGGGCCAGATACATGGGATAGTAAATGTATCAGGGTGGCGAGTTCCACTTGTTGGGCAGATTTATAATTTGTATGCACAGTAGTGGTCAATGAAGGACCTGTAATTCCACCCCTTCCTGATGAGGAGCCATCAATATAATACACTGGAGCATCAGGAATGGGAGAGGAGCGGACAATGGTGGAAATTACAAAAGGTGTCCTTTTCAGAAATTCCCAGGTTTTTCCAGCTGGGTAATGATAAGATATTTCTCCTGAAAAATCTGCTAAAGCTCTCTGAAGGATTTCACTGAGTGGTAAAACAGCTTCAATTTCTTTTTTAGGGTCAGGTAGTACAATTACATGGGGATCATGTCCAAGTAATACTTGGGTTCTTGATCTTCCCTTAATTATAAGGTTAGCTATCATCTCAAGGTAAGGTGTAGCAGTACGATTCTGCTTGTTATGTAAGTAAACCCATTCTAACGGTCCAGATAATTGGGCTATAGCAGCAGTTGGAGACTCGGGAGTGTTGAAGACCAAGAACCATACCTTTTCTCCGGGATTAAATCTGGAGAGGTAAGATTTTTGAAGCCGATCCATGAAAAAAGTCTAATTCCTTCTGAGCTTTAGGAGTTAGCTGCCTTGGGCTATTTAAAGCAGGATCACCTTCAAGGGTGTGGAACAGGTTACTGAGCTCACAGTTAGGAATACCAAGGGAGGGGCGCACCCAGTTGATATCCCCCAGCAGTTTTTGAAAATCATTCAAGGTTTTGAGCCCTTTTTGACTAATGGAAATTTTTTGAGGACGCACTGTAGTGCGGTCAAGAGCATAGCCCAAATATTCATATGGAGGCTGCATCTGGATTTTTTCCGGAGCTACTTGTAAGCCAGCCTCTGGTAAAACTGTCATTACATCATTATATAAATTCTGGAGATCTCTGGAATTATCACAAGCTAGCAGGATATCATCCATGTAGTGGATGATGTATGCACCAGGAAATTTAGCACGAATGGGTCGCAAAACCTCATCAACAAAGTGTTGACACATCGTAGGTGAATTAGTCATCCCTTGGGGCAATACTGTCCATTGAAACCTACGTAAAGGACCTTTATGATTAATGGAAGGGACTGAAAATGCAAACCTTTTCCGATCATCTGGGTGGATAGGTATGCTGTAAAAGCAGTCTTTTAAATCTATGATAATTAGCGGCCAATCTTTAGGAATAGCTGCTGGAGAGGGGAGCCCAGGTTGCAGGGCTCCCATGGGGACCATAGTAGAATTTACATTCCTTAAGTCAATCAGCAAACGCCATTTGCCTGATTTTTTCTGTATTACAAAAACAGGAGAATTCCATTCTGAAAACGTTTCTTCAATATGTCCTAATTTCAGCTGTTCTTCCACTAGATTTGTTAGCGCCTCTAACTTTTTTGGTATTGAGGGGCCACTGTGGTGTCCATATAGGTTTGTCAGACTTCCACTGAATACGGATAGGTGGTGGGCGCTTAACCACAGCGGCCCCAATTAAAAAAGGGTTACTCCCTGTGTTAGGCTTATTATGGAGAGCTGGAACAGGTGCCCGATGGGGAATTGGACGAGGTATGTGAATTACTGCCCCCCACTGCTCCAGCATGTCTCGACCCCATAAAGTTAAAGGCATAGGGGCTATATAAGGCTGGACCATGGCTACATTCCCTTCAGGGCCAATACACGGCAGCCACCTCGCACTCTGTCGGAGAAGAGAGGAGGAGATATTGCCTACCCCGCTCAGGCTATGGGACACTTTCTTTAGGGCCCAGTTAGAGGGCCAATACTTGGTGGAGATTATGGATATGTCTGCCCCTGTATCCAACATGCCTTTGAATTTCCTTTTTATAAATTTCGATGGGTATAACCGGCCGCTTGGCCTGAGAAATTCTGGTAGTGTACCCAACTAGATAGTTAGCAGGTGGCTGGTGGGCTTGGTTCTGTGTGGCTGTATAACCAACAATGAAGTTGGCAGAAGGGTTGGTACTGTTTAAGCCACCAGTTCTAGGGTGTTCGGACTGACTAGACGGATCCTCAAAAAATAATAATAGTTTAGCAAGTGGTTCCCCTTTTTTAAAAGTCCATTTAGTTGGCACAGATATTGACAGTATTATCTCTCCATGAGATTCAGGATCCAGAAGTCCGAAATGCACCTTAATTCCCTTAAATTTCAGCCAATCGCTCCCTGAATTAAACCCATACTACCTGGGGGAGCAGGTCCTTTTTATCCCTGTTTTTAGCATGTAAGGATCTTGACTTGGGTATATTGTGACAGTCTTAGGGCAGAGAATGTCGAGACTGCCATTGCCTGATGGGGTAGGCCAGAGAGCATTTATTGACTGTAATTCTGTGGATTCTGATTCGGAGGATACTGGGCAGGTGGAATGAACGAGAGTGCCCCTGGATTCAGCTGGGCCTGGGGCTGGCCCCCCACCCAGTTTCCCGCATTTGGGGAGGCGTAGATGTTATTTGAGCCTGCGGAGCTTGTGGAACCTGGGAGGGGGTCCATGTAACATTTCCCATAAAGGGATTATTAGGATGTTGCCCTGTATTGATAGTTTTAGAAGATGGGCAATCTCTACGGGTGTGTCCCTTCTTTCCGCAGCTAAAGCAGGTTATCTGTCCAGATGAAGCCTGAGGCTGACTTCGCCTCCAAGACCGACAGTCTCTGGCCCAATGTTTTCCCTTTCTGCACCTTGGGCATGGTCCAGGTGGGGCCCTCCGAGGGGTGGAGTTGCGATTATTAGCATAGTTTCTCCGATCATTGTTTATCCTTTGAAGTTTATTGTTTCTCCCCCTGAAGCTGTTTGACATTTCATCCCTCTCCTGATCCTCCTGCTGTATGGGATAAGCCTCTATAGCATTCTGTGTCCCATGGGAGGCCAAACCGACATTTCTACAGGCCTTTAGATATCCCATGAGGTCTTCCTTATCCTTAATATTATATAGTATTGCTCGACAATTTTGATTAGCATTCTCATATGCTAAGGTTCGCTTTTAGGATTTCTTGAGTGGTTGGGTCTTGAACCTGTCTTTGGATTGTTTCACTTAATCTCCCAACAAAATCAAAGTATGGTTCATTACGACCCTGGTAAATTTTTGTATAGCTACCTAGAAATTCTGGGTCGGAACCTACTTTTTCCCACGCTTTTAATGCTGTCTCCCGAACAAATTTTAAAATAGGTTCAGGTAATGTCGCTTGTTTTGCTTTCTTTTGCCATTCACCTTCACCTTTTAGCATGGCAAAAGTTATATTATGGCCAGATTCTTTTTCTCTTAAAGTGTCAATATTCATGTTAACCCCATCTGTATACCACATTTGCCATTGCATGAACTGTGATTGGTTCAGACAAGTATGGGCTACCATTTCAAAGTCTGCCAATACCCACTGATTATTTTGGCTCCAATCAGCTAAATATTTTAAAGAATAAGGACTTGATATTCCAAACTTGTCGCAAGCCTTCCTAAACGGGGTTATTGACTCAATTTTTAAGTCTTCATGAATCGGTTTTACTCTATCTTTAGATTGGTCATGAGAAAGATTGCTGCGCTTTGCTCTTTGATTATTATTAGATTGACAACCACAGGAACTGCAAGGCTCGTGGGGCCCGCACGAGCTAACCTGTTCCTCCCGTTCTTCCTCATCAGAGCTTGTAGTATCTGCCAGAGGAGCATCTTCCCCTTTGAGGGTATTAACTCTGGGGAGATTTTCAGCTTGGGAATTTGCCTCCTCTGGGTTTTCCTGTTCCTCCTCTAAGTTATCAGCCACATTAGAATTCTTTTTAGATTTTTTCGCTGGGAATGTATACACCTTTTTCAAGTCTACAGCCTTGGGGCGTGTTTGTGAACGGCTTTTAGTTGGTTCACGCCTCAGTATTGGGTATGCGCTAGGTCCTGATTGATAAGTTATGAAATCAGAAATCTCCCTGCGTAACACATCCATTTCTTGGTTTAAGTTTTCAAGTTTCCTATATATTTCTTCCTTTTGTTCTTTCAATCTTATGTGTAACTTCCAAACCTCCTCTTTCTGTCCATCTATTCTAACTCTCTGTTTGTCAATTTCTCCCTCTAAGATAGTGCTGATTTTACTGATATCCTTTTTCTGCTCTTCAAACTTTACTTCAAATTTTAAATCCTGTTTAATAATTTTACTTTCCTGTTCTTCTAATTTTTCCTTAAATTTTAAATCCTGTTCTTCTAATTTTTCTTTGAATTTTAAATCCTGTTCTTCTAATTTTTCCTCAAATTTTAAATTCTGTTTAATAATTTTACTTTCCTGTTCTTCTAATTTCTTTTCAAATTTTAAACTCTGTTTAATAATTCTGTCCTCAAGCTTTAAGACCAGTCTACCTGTAGTTTTATGATCCTCACTTATTTCTTTAATCGCTGAGTAAACCTCCTCCCTTAAGATTGCATTCAATTTATTACTTTCTTCCCTCTCTCTATTAAACATTGTCCTTACACAAAGGTACAGTTTAAAAATCGCAAGGACCCAGATGATTTGTGAAAAGATAGAGTAGTTCTCAGAAAGGAACTTTATAGACTGGGCTATGTATGGTTCTGAGCCAATAAAAGATACAATGTATCTATACCATGAGATATCCATCATTTTACTCACGGTTCGGAGGCAGATGATCTCTGTCCGATGATAATTAGGCCAGACGATGTTCGTGGTGCCCACGCCAGGGACGCCAAATGTCGGGGGGCTCCGCCGGGGTCCCCGACAGTGCCGGGAAGCGAGTTCCCTTCTACCTCCGAAGCCGGCGAGGAATGGATGAAAACTCAGGAATCCGATGCAGTTTTAAAAGGCTTTACTTATCACAGGTTCAGGCATACAAATCAGCAAAAGGGAAAAGCCCGGTGCTTAGGATTCCAGGCTAGAACCCCAGCCACGTGTAGGCCAAGATGGCGGCCACCACGTGTAAAGGCTTTGTAAAAGGAGAAGAAGACCTCCAAGAGGGGTGAGCGCTCACAGCAAGCAAGAGCCCACAAAGAAGCGCGTGAGAGTGAAAACCGGCTAGTTTATACCCCTGCAACTCAGACCTTCCTCCCACTGTTATGGAAAGCAGGGAGGGTCAAATGTCCTTAGGTAATCCCTCCCTGCACCTCACCTAGGCCCTTTAGTATGCTAATGTTTTGAGCCAAATGCAGCGGCCCTTAAAGGAGTCCTGCAACACTGAGACTGAGGGAGGGAAGACAGTGGGGAGATTGATAACTTGTGAAAAGCCCATTATGGATTAGAAACTTCACCAAAACTGTTTCTTAGTACCTTTATATGAATCATGTGATTCTCTAGTGTCTTTAATTTCCTGTGATCTATGGAAAAAGGAGAGAAATAGTCCTAGATGGTCTGTTATCAAAACAAGGCACATCTGATCTCATTAACTGTTACTAACCTATAAGTCACCAAGTAGTGGCCAAGGGCCAGGGAAAATGGGTTGAAGATCACAGAGGCATCTATGAATGTGTTCTGAAAGCAATGATAAGTGAACGGAAGTGAAGAAGAGTAATGGTGAAACCAGTCCAGTGGAGGATCTGGCAAAATTTTCTGTGGAAGGCACCATTAGGAGAGGGCAAGAGATAAGTGAGACATGAAAAGGAAATTATGGAGAATTATCTCAAAAGACTGGGCAGGAGATATAAAACAAAAAAAAGGTAAGGACAAAGTTTAGACTTTACCCTGTGAGGTAAAATGAACATGTGTTCTAGCAAAAGGATAAGATTGGGAGGTGAGACCAGAGGAGTCTCATCA
This sequence comes from Cryptotis parvus, assembly GCA_021461705.1. Lineage (NCBI taxonomy): Eukaryota > Metazoa > Chordata > Mammalia > Eulipotyphla > Soricidae > Cryptotis > Cryptotis parvus. The sequence continues at coordinate 8,754 of JAJIBD010027316.1, forward strand.
GGGCACTGTATAAGTAAGAACCTCTTAGATGAGATAATGCATAGTGAGATGGTGGCGAGAGATGGAAGAAGAAGCTGAGGGATGGGGCAGTTACATTGGAAACTTTGCCTTACCCAGAAAGATTCCAATAGTTTTCAGTGCTCCGAGTATATGAAATGTTTTATCCATAAATAAATGAGTGATACTGAAACAAATGGCTTAACACTTTGCTGATCCTCAAGTTCAAAGTAAATCATTTTCCTGCTTAACATTGGTCACCAGAGAAGAAAACTATTGAGGGTGAAATATAAAAATATAATTTTATACCCTACAGGCAGTTTGAAACAAAGGTAGAACAAAGGAAAATGCAGCTCCTGTGTATAAAAAGCCAAAATAAATTAAAGTAATAAATCTAGAACAATGGCAGAAAGAAACATAAGACATTCCAATAATAAAAGTACAATCTGAACACACACGCCATGTACACACACGCACATACACACACATTTCATCACCATCATCACTGTTGCCACTATTTCAGAAGTACAGTGAAAGTAAGGTAAAGCTTATGAGGATTAGTGGTTAGAAAGTTATTTTGACTTTACCTGATTTGTTTTAGTCTGTCCATACATGAATAATTTATGTCAATTTACTAATGTGCAAAATAAAAATGAGGATATCAGTGACTGATTTGTGACTACCAAACAATTAGAAAATAAATTTAAATCCCCTTTGGAAAGTACAAATTCTCTATAAATCCCTAATGTCTACATCATTATCATAATTATTTCATCAGAAGTGAAATCTGATAGCTCCAATCATAAATAATACTTTAATGACAGTTAATACTTGTTAACCAGTTTCCTACAAAACTATAAGAACTCATTGTGGAGGGGATAGTAAAGTTGAGGCAAACTGGTTCATCGAAAGCAGTGCCATCATAAATCACTGCAGGAATTGTGTACCAGTGCACAGTTCTTGGGATGCCACTTGCGTATACTATTATTGGAGTTTTGTACACTTTTTCAGACAGCTCACTGGAAACTATTGAGAAGGGCAACACTTTCTTAGACTTAAAATAACACAACTGAGATCAATTTTATTCTGACTTCATAATGACTTTAAGTAGATTTGAAACTTGAAAGAAGTCATGATTTTATTCCAAACAAAATTAGAAAGATATATAGTAATTCCTCTCTTAAGATCCTTAACCTATAGATACTTAGAAACCATGATGCCAAGCAAAACAAAATCAAAACAAATTTGACCAAATTGAAATAAGAATTAAATTCTTTTGGCACATTTTTCTGTTGGTGTAAGAGATGTTCGAACCATGCTTGGCTCTACTAATTATTTCTCGCCCAATCCTGTGGCATATTTCTGATGACAAGGCATCACCCATATTTATATATACCCCCTGAAACTTCTACTATTGATCAGTAGAAGTTACTTATATTGAGCAGTTACTTATATTCTCATACAACACTTTTATAATCTCCTTATACCAGTATAGTGTCTAGTTTTTCATAGCCTTTCCCAGCAGCTCAGGATGTAAGTAGTAACCACCTATAGAGAACATACCCTTCCATCACAGTAACCCCTGTACATACACATGCATGCATGCACATATGCGCATGCACACACACGGTTCCAAGAGATAACTGTACAAGCATGGTGAGAACACACGAGATTCCATTCAGACACTGATCCTGGCTGAAAACTGCTTTCATTCTTTTTTCATCAATATTATAATAAATATTAAAAGAACATTTAAGGATGTATCACTGTATCACTGTCTTCCCATTCATCGTCGATTTGCTCGGAGCGGGCCCCAGTAACATCTCCGTATGTCCTGTATCATGATAGTAGAGCCCAAGGGCATCTGCTTGCTCCAGGAACATAAAGAGCCTCAATCCTTTCCAGAATAAGGTCTATAATTGTTACTCTTATTTGGTATATCAAATACAACACGGGTAGCTTGCCAGGCTCTGCCATGCAGGTAGCATACTCTTATAGTCATCTCTAAGTCCAGCATTTATTGATGAACTAGGCGGCCACTTGTGGCCGTGCAGGCAGGCTGTGATAGGCTGGTCTGCTGGGTGGAGTTCTGAGGAGAGAGAAGTCCGGATGTGGAAAATGCAGGCCCTCATGGAGTGGGGGTCGCGGGCTTGTTGCAAGGCTCTGCTGGGGTGGCAGGCCAGGGCTAGAACCCGCCATCCCTCCTGGGCGCCTCGTGAGTGGCTGGGCACAGGGAGAGCAAGTAGCAGCTCTGCCTCATGTCTGTGAGTCTCTGGACCGGCATAACTGAGCCCGATTTAAGGATGTACTCTATAAATAACATGAAACAGAAATTATCCTGTCCAGTACATCCCCACCTGTCCCCATATAGGTCCACTTACATGTATGAAGCAACCTGAATCACTGACATTTTGGAGAAAGGTCTGGGCCCTCCCCATCCACCATCTCACCATGGACTTAAAAATCCATTTGAGGGACCAGAGTGAGAGTACAGCGGGTAGGGCATTTGCCTTGCATGTGGTTTTCCCAGGTTTGATTCCTGGCATCCCTTATGGTCCCCTGAGCACTGCCAGGAGTAATTCCTAAGTGCAGAGCCTGGAGTCAGCCCTGAGCATCACAGGGTATGACCCAAATAAAGAAAAAAAATCCATTTGGCTTTTTTTTTTCTTTTTAGGTCCCACCTGGCAATGCTCAAGGATTACTCTTGGCAGTACTCGAGGGATCATATGGGATGCTGGGGATCATACCCAGGTTGGTCACATGCAAAGGGATGCCAGGAATCAAACCTGGGAAAACCACATGCAAAGTAAATTCCCTTCCTGCTGTACTATGGCTCTGGTCCCAAGTGTATTCACTTGGAAGGATAGAAGTTTGGCACATAGGAAATGTGAAATCAAGTCATCAGTTGATAATAGTGGGAAGAGGGGTGCTTTAAACAAGGATTTGAGAAGAAATAAAACCTAGCCCACCTCCCTCTCTCCAAGCCAAATACTGGGTCTAATGGCTTCAGGTAACTGAGTTCTCATAGACAGAGAAGATGGGAGCAAAAGAGAAACTTTTACTTGATAAATATGGCTTGATGCAGAGAGTCCGAGTAAGTGGTTAGACCACTGACAAAATCATGGTCCCTTATTGACTGGAAGTCATCAGCAGTTATGTGACAGTGCTTCATCTCTGCATAGCATAGAAGGAAAACAGTTCTTATGTAATAGGCCATGGTGAGGCTTAAATGAGTTCTTGGCAGAACATAATCATAAATACCTTACATGTGCCCCAATAATTGCCCAATGAATGCCACAGAAATTGGTTGGATATCCATCACCCTCTGTGAACAAGACAGATTCCAGGGGATAAGCTCATAAAGATGGACTTCCTATGGAGCTGTGAGAAAAGCCAGAAGTCAGGTCCATCTGAGAGCCAATGTCTCAACTCAGGCAGCTTCTAAGGACAGGCAGCTGATGGCATCAGTTTTGTTTTCACTCCTGTGCCCTGCATTTGGCAGCAGGGCTTTATCTATTCAGAGAAGACAGATTAATATCCTACCACTTAACCTATCCTCACCCAGATCCATGGAGTGCCTCCCTGTTAGCTACTGGACTCAATATCCCTGATCCCACTGCTTACTCTTCCCATGTTCTGCATGTATCTCTCAATTATTTCGCTTTCCTGTTTTGGAAGGGTGTGCTCTGCCACCAACTCAGCAGTGCTGAAGGTTGGAAAGAGAAACCTAGTTCAAGTTCTGGTTTTCCCTTGTTCTAATCTGGAACTACAATCGTAACTTAGAACAGTGAGCCTCACTCCCACCAGTAAGGTAGTTAACCTGTCCTCAAGGCTCACAAGAAAGGATGGAGTGCACAGCAGGAAACTTTGTCCTTCCTTCTTGAGTCCATTTACCTTGGCAGACTTCTTAAGATAACAAGGCCTCAATTCTCTAAGAAAACCAACCAGAATGAACAAGGAAACTTCCCATGGGCTTCTTGGGATTTTACGTAAAAAAAAAAAGATTTTAAAGCATTATAGCACTGCCAAGCAATAATGAGGTCAATAAATAAGTTTTTACTATTACACAAGATAATCCAGCACCCTCAATTTCTCTTTTCCTTGTTTTTATTGCAGTTATTTCAGTTCTAAAATGTTTGAGCCTGACTATATAATGTACTCAGTTATATCTTAAGAAGAGCATGTCCTAAACTTTTTGTATATCACCCTAAGGAATACCAAAACACAAATAACTCTTGGGCAGTATGGTGATTATCTCTCTGCCGCTGCCCCAACAATGACTAATGGAATTATCAAAAATACTTCAGTAAAGAAAATTTGTGAAAATTGTTCTATCTCATCATGAAGCCTTTAAGTCCTTATCTGACATTTACCTAAGTGGTTATCTGAGCCTCCGGTGCTACTGTTTTTGTTTAGTTGACTTTACCATCTAATTTGGTGTGCTCATACTGGAATGTCAGCATTGTGGAATTTGGAGGTTTCATGAAGTATTTTGATAATTATGTTAGTCATCTAATTATAACAAATATAAAATATTGTGTTCCTGCTAAGGGGACAGTTTTGGGTGTTGGTTGGAAAAATGTATGGAAAAACTACTTTCATGATGGGATTGTTTTTTGGAACATTGAAAGCCTGTAGCAGCTATATTATGAATTTTTAAGTGAAAAAAAACCCACGATTTTTAAGTGGAAAAAAATTGTAAAGGAAAATGCTTTGATCCATTCCTAAGGGCCTTTCAATAAATGAAAATAACTCCCCTAGGTCACTTGGCAACTTCAGTAAGACAGATCAGGAGCAGGGAATGATTTTTCTAAGACTCCATTAGCAGGGATGAGAAGAACTTTTCCTTTTATTTTCCACCAGCATGGGTTCCCTGAGCTCTTGAATTCAGCCACCCTGCAAATGCAAATTATGAGTTGCCATTTGAGAAGTCTTAATTATCTAGATCCATTGGAAACCATGTCAGTTATTTGAAACCAAGAGATCGATTTCTCTGATCAATGCAGAGCCATTAAGGCATGGAGCATTCAATAGAAACAGCTGTGGCTCCCCATGCAGAATTCACGATGCCCAAGGCTCCTTCATGTTAAAGCCACACACTAAGCGGAGAACTGAAAACTAGTCTCATAGCATTGGTCACTGAAGAGATTGCAGCTGTGAGGGGAAGTAAAATTAGATTGCAATCTTTCACACCAGAGTGGAGGAAAGCTTTGTCTTTTAAAAATAAATACATTTGTTCTAAATCTTGTTTTTCTTCTTTTTTTTGGTCAGTGCCAGAAATCAAACCCAGGCATTCACACAGACAAAGCAAGTGGTTTACTGTTGAACATCAACCATACCCTGACTTTGTTTTTTAATCTTCTTACAAAACTTATTTTTAATTTGAGGCCACCTGAGGGAACCTTCTCTAACCAGCCTGATTCCTAAGACTTCAACTGTCGGAAAAGCTGAGTTTTGTTCTGACACAGCCGCTGATTTACAATGCCTATATTATGTGGCATAGTAACATGAGCTTGGGGTGTCCCGCAATAATTCAGCGTGGCCACTCTGTTCCTTCATCGTTCCCTCCACCTCAGATTGTGATTCAATTAAAACATTCTGGAGCTATTTCACTGTGGTAAAATATACAGCATTTTTCCCCTCCTATCATCAAGTAACAGTCAGATTGTGCTTAGTACATTCATATTGTTGTGTAACCCAGAACTCTTTCATCCTGTAAAATTAAAACTCTAAACCCATTAAAACCTAACTCCAGTTCCCCATCTTCAACCTCTTGTAAATCACCATTCTGTTGTCTCCAAGAACAAATTCTAGTTTAAATACTATGACTAGTTTAAATACTATGCTAAATGGAGCTCTCCAATAGTCCCCCCTATATCACATTTGTTTTCTATCAGTACAATTTGGATTGCCCCACCTTTTTGCTATAATGACTAATGCTGCCATGATAACCACTCATACCTACCCATTATATCAAAACTGTATTCTGAATACAGGTTTAGAGAAATCTCTAAATAACCTTTGGGTACCTCCTGCAGATCCTGGAAACTCTTGCCTTGTTAACAGTTACATCCCCATAATTAGCCATCGTCCACTCTTTCTGCTCAATAGAGAAGTCGCTGTACATCAGGGAAAGTATAAACACAAACAGGTCCTGTCACTCTCTAGAACAAAAACCTCTGAAGAAGTTACTTTTAATCAAACGACATCTCATAAAATTGTTGAAGTCTTAATCTCTGAGTTATGTCTTGTTAACCTGAAAGTGCATGTTTCTATGTTGGTGGGTTCTTAAGAATTGTTTCAAATATTTACATACAAAATTCAGATTAAGAAGTCATAGCAGGTAGGACTTACCTTTCATGGAAGCGGTGAATTCATATTTGATCTCCAGTACCCAATATGGTCCACCAAGTCTGCAAGGAGTGATTCTTGAGCACAGAACCAGAGTAAACACAGAGCATCTCTGGATGTGGCAAAAAAAGAGTCCAAGTCTGCAAGGTGTGATTCCTGAGCACAGAACCAGAGTAAACACAGAGCATCTCTGGATGTGGATTTGGGTCTCTCCCCAAATGTCTAGGTCTCTCCTTGACTCATATATTACACTACACATACAGTCCTGTGAGTCCCATCCATCACCCCAGGTCTGCTTAACTCCAGGGTACAAACATCAGGTATGGTCCACTGCCTCACTCTCTATCCCATGAATGCTTTCTTATCCCAGGCCGGACCCTAATGGTTCCTTGATGTCTTGTTGTCTTAACTCTCCAGCCTGTCTTTTGTCTGTGAGACCTCTGGACCAGAACACCACTGCTGCCTGACCTGTAGTCGGCCTGGTACAGGTATACAAGAATAATACCGGGGGGGGAAAAATTAGGGCGACCTAGCTGGGGAGCCTCATGTTATGTGCAGGCATCTCCCCTCTCCAGCCATCCAATTTTTTTTTTTTCATGGTTTTTTTTTTTTTAATTTTATTTTATTTATTTTTTATTTTACAATTACAAAGATATACAATTAAAAAGTTCATATTTGGGTTTGGGTCATACAGTGTTCCAGCACCCATCCCGCCACCAGTGCCCATCTCCCACCACCAACGTCCCCAGTTCCCTCCCCCCTCCCCAGTCCTGCTCCATGGCAGGTTCTTTATTTCTTTCCATTTCTCTCTCTTTCTCTTTTCCTTCCCCTCCAGACTATGGATTACAGAACATACATTAAAGGGTTTTCATATGTATCTTTTTGCCTCTATTTAATGCTCAGTTCTAGGTTGGCATTAGTACCCTCGACAATTGTTAGCACCCTGTACCATTTTCTGTCTTACCTAGCCTCTGACTCCCACACATTTGTGATAATTTCCACCTTTGACAAGACCTCCTGATATATGTTTCACTTGACCTTGGATATTTGTATCTTAATATGTACATATATATTTATGTTATGCATATAAATGCAGTCATTCTGTGTCTGTCTCTCTCCTTCTGGCTAATTTCGCTCAACATAATCTTCTCCATGTACATCCATTTATAGGCAAACATTATAACTTCATTTTTCCTAATAGCTGCATAGTATTCCATTGTGTAGATGTACCACCATCACGATCACGATCTTCCCGTTGATCATCTATTTGCTAGAGCGGGCACCAGTAATATCTCCATATGTCCTGTCTCATGCCAGTAGAGCCAGGGGCATCGGCTTGCTACAGGAACATAAAGAGCCTCAACCCCATTATATTAGGTCATGGGAATGACCTAATAAAATTGTTGCTGGAATTTGGCATATCAAATACAACACGAGAAGCTTGCCAGGCTTGCCGAATGTTTACAAAAACCCCCAAAATTAATTAATTTCAATGCAGTTTAATACAAACCTTGCTTGAGACCAGAGAGAGTACAGGCATTAAGGTGCTTGCTTTGTATGGACTGACACAGTTTTCCCAATATTGGCTAAGTACCTCCAAGTACCATCAGGAGTGCCCCTGGCTCTACTGGCATGAGACAGGACATATGGAGATATTACTGGTGCCCGCTCTAGCAAATAGATGATCAACGGGAAGATCGTGATCGTGGTACATCTACACAATGGAATACTATGCAGCTATTAGGGAAAATGAAGTTATAATATTTGCTATAAATGGATGGACATGGAGAAGATTATGTAGATGTACCAAAGCTTCTTTATCCAGTCATCGATTTTCGGACACTCTGGTTGCTTCCAGATTCTGGCTATTGTGAATAATGCTGCTATGAACATAAAAGTAGGGATGGACAGGTGTGTGTGTAATTCTTGCATGTCCGCGGACCCCAAGCTGCCCCAAGGAAGAGCGGAAACTCCATCAACGGGAACCAAGGCAAAGTGCCTTGGTTCCAGCCCGACCCACCCGGGCGCCCCTGAGTTCCCGGGAAACGCCTCCACTCCCCCACAGGCGTGTGTGTAATTCTTGCGTCTCCGCGGACCCCAAGCTGCCCCAGGAAGAGCGGAAACTCCATCAACTGGAACCAAGGCAAAGTGCCTTGGTTCCAGCCATCGACCGACCCGCGCGCTCTGAGTTCCCGGGAAACGCCCCCACTCCCCACAGGTGTGTGTGTAATTCTTGCGTCTCCGCGGACCCCAAGCTGCCCCAGGGAAGAGTGGAAACTCCATCAACTGGAACCAAGGCAAAGTGCCTTGGTTCCAGCCCGGACCGACCCGTGCGCCCCTGAGTTCCCAGGAAACGCCTCCACTCCCCCACAGGTGTGTGTGTAATTCTTGCGTCTCCGCGGACCCCAAGCTGCCCCAGGGAAGAGCGGAAACTCCATCAATGGGAACCAAGGCAAAGTGCCTTGGTTCCAGCCCCGACCGACCCGTGCGCCCTGAGCTTCTGGGAACATCCCAAAACTCAAAACCGCCGGACGCGCTCGCCGCGTGACCCTCTCACTACCTACCTTGCAGGAGGTACCAGTGAACCTTGGTTCCTACATCCTTGCTACCCACCCAAACTCTTCAAACAGACCAGACACCTACTAACTGTACTATCTAGTCACCCAAGAACTCACAGTTGCAAACTACAATAGTCATAATGGTAAAGCAACGCAAAATTCCATCAAGCTCTGTCAGTGAAGTCACTGGTCCAGATGAGTCAAGCAATACCAATGAGTTGCATAACCTATCTGAAAAAGAATTTCGGAAAGAACTGTTAAGGATTCAAAAGGAATTCAAAGAAGCAATGGAATGCAAAATCAATAAAATACAAGAGGACATGATAGCAGAAGTGAGGAAAATGCAAAGGGAAATGACAGGTATTAAAAATGAGGTAAATGAAATAAAAAAACACAGTGGAAGGCCATCATAGCAGAATAATAGCTACTGAAGAAAGAATTAGTGATCTCGAAGACGAGTTCCAAAGATTCTGTACACAACACCAGAAGATAGAAAAAAGGCTCACAATTACCGAACAGACAACAAGAGATAATCGGGATGAAGCCAGAAGAAACAACATACGGATCATTGGGGTCCCAGAAGGGCAAGAAGAAAACCCTGATGAAGAAGAAACTGTCAAAGCCATCATTGATGAAAAGTTCCCAGAACTAAAGAATGCTTGCCTCAAGATCCAAGAGGCCCGTAGAATACCAGCTAAAAAGAAACCCCAACAAGAATACTCCAAGACACATCTTAATAAAAATGACAAAAACTATAGATAGGGATAGAATACTGAAAGCAGCAAGATCAAAGAAGGAAATCACGTACAAAGGAACATCTCTAAGATTTACAGCAGACTTCTCTGATGAAACACTCCGAGCCAGAAAACAATGGTGGGATATTGCGAAAAGGCTCAATGAACTGCAGGCTTCACCGACAATTCTTTATCCGGCCAGGCTCACATTCAGATATGAAGGAAAGATACACAACTTCATGGAAAAGCAACAACTCAGGAACTTCATGGACTCAAAACCAACTTTAAAAGAAGGACTGAAGGGTCTACTCTAATGCGACCAAACCCATAAGCACAACAAACACAAAAAAAAAGATGGCACAAAATCCAATAACAATAATCTCTCTCAATGTCAATGGTCTAAATGCACCAATTAAGAGACACAGAGTGACAAAATGGATTAAAAAATTGAACCCAACATTCTGCTGTCTACAAGAAACGCATCTGAATAAGCAGAACAAACACAGACTCAGAGTCAAAGGTTGGAAGACCATTCTCCATGCAAACAACTCCTCAAAAAGGCTGGTGTGGCCATATTAGTATCAGATAATATAGACTTCAGGCTTAAAAAAGGTTAGAAGGGACAACGAAGGCCACTTCTTATTAATTAAGGGGTATGTACACCAGGAAGAAATTACACTACTAAACATATATGCACCCAATGAGGGGTCAGCAAAATACATAAAACAACTGCTAAGAGACCTCAAAGAAGACATTAACAGTAGCACAATAATAGTTGGAGACTTCAACACTGCTCTATCAACGATGGATAGATCAACAAGACTGAAACTCACCAAGGAAATATTGGACCTGAAGGAAGAAATGGAAGAAAAAAGAGCTAGTGGATATATACAGGGCATTTCATGCCAAAAAGCTGAATACACATTTTTCTCTAGTGCACATGGAACATTCTCCAAGATAGACCACATGCTGAGCCACAAGCATACCTCAATAAAATTAAAAAGATAGAAATTGTGTCAGCTATCTTTTCAGACCATGATGCACTGAAAATGGAAGTTAACCGTACACAGAAACAGGGAGTCAAACCAAACACCTGGAAACTGAACAGCTCACTCCTGAACAACAAATGGGTCATAGAAGAAATCAAACAGGAAATCCAAAGATTTCTGGAAATAAATGAAAATGAAGATACCAATTATAAGAACTTGTGGGACACGGCAAAAGCCGTGTTAAGAGGGAAGTTTATAGCTCTGCAAGCATTCATCAGGAAACAAGAAAGGGCCCACATAAATAACCTGACTACACAGCTGAAGACATTAGAAAAAGACCACCAAAATGAGCCCAACCCAGGCAGAAAAAAGGAAATAATAAAACTTAGAGAGGAAATCAATGAGTTGTAAACCAAAAAAAAAATCCAAAAGATTAATGAAACCAAGAGCTGGTTTTTTGAAAAAATAAACAAGATTGACAAACGATTGGAAAGACTTGTAAGGACAGGGAAAGAGAAAACCCAAATAAACAGAATCAGAAATAAAAAGGGTGACATCACAACAGAAACCACAGAAATCCAAAAGATCATCAGAGATTACTTTGAGAGCCTGTATGCCGTGAAACATGAGAATCTAGAAGAAATGGATCAATTCCTGAAGTCCTATAACATCCCACGGCTGAAACAAGAAGACCTCCAATACCTGAATAAACCCATCACCATCGAGGAAATAGAAACAGTAATTAAAAGTCTGCCCAAACACAAAAGCCCAGATCCAGACGGATTCCCTAGTGAACTCTACCAAACCTTTAAGGAGGACCTACTGCCAGTCCTGTTCAAGCTCTTCCAGGAAATAGAAGAAACAGAAACACTCCCAAACAGCTTCTACGAGGTACATATCACCCTGATACCCAAAGCAGGGAGAGACAACACAAAGAAAGAAAACTACAGACCAATATCCCTGATGAACACGGATGCTAAGATCTTCAACAAAATACTAGCAAACAGAATCCAAAGACTCATCAAGAAGATTATACACCATGACCAAGTTGGATTCATCCCGGGAATGCAAGGATGGTTCAACATTCGCAAGTCAATCAACATAATACATCATATCAATAAAAGAAAAAAATAAAAACCATATGATCCTTTCAATAGACGCAGAAAAAGCATTTGACAAGATCCAGCACCCGTTCATGATTCAAACGCTCCAGAAAATGGGAATTGAAGGGACTTTCCTCAAGATAGTTACAGCCATCTACCAAAAGCCCACAGCAAGCATCATTCTAAATGGGGGAAAAGTTGAAAGCCTTCCCCCTGAGATCAGGGACAAGACAAGGTTGCCCCCTCTCACCTCTTTTATTCAATATAGTACTGGAAGTACTTGCCATAGCAATCAGAGAAGAAAAGGACATCAAGGGCATCCAGATAGGCAAGGAAGAAGTCAAGCTATCATTATTTGCAGATGACATGATATTATACCTAGAGAACCCTAAACTCTCTACCAAAAAACTCCTAGAAACAATAGATGCATATAGTAGAGTGGCAGGATACAAAATCAACACCCAAAAGTCAGTGGCTTTCCTATATACAAATAACGAAACAGAAGAAAGGGATATTAAGGAAACAATTCCATTGACAACTGTGCAACAGAAAATCAAAGACCTAGGAATCAACTTACCCAAGTATGTAAAGGACCAGTACAAAGAAAACTACAAGACACTGCTCCAAGAGATAAAAGAGGACACAAGGAAATGGAAACACATTCCCTGTTCAAGGATGGGGAGAATCAACATTGTCAAAATGGTAATACTCCCTAGAGCTCTGTACAGATTCAATGCAGTCCCTATAAGGATACCGATGACATTCTTCAAAGAAATTGACCAAATGCTCCTGAAATTTGTATGGAACAATAAACCCCCAAGGATAGCTAAAGCAATCCTCGGGAAAAAAGAAGATGGGAGGCATCACCTTTCCCAACTTCAAACTGTACTACAAGGCAGTAGTAATTAAAACAGCATGGTATTGGAATAAAAACAGACCTGTGGACCTATGGAATAGAATTGAGTATCCTGACACCCAACCTCAAACACATGATCATTTAATCTTTGATAAAGGTGCAATGAGTCTAAAATGGAGTAAGGAAAGCCTCTTCAACAAGTGGTGTTGGGAAAACTGGGCAGCAACATGTGAAAAAAATGAATTTGGACCTGTGTCTAACACCATGCACAAAAATCAGATCAAAATGGACTAAAGATCTCAATATCAGACTTGAATCCATAAAGTACATTGAAGAAAATATAGGAAAAACCCTCCACGACATTGAAGCTAAAGGCATCTTCAAAGGTGAAACATCACTAACAAAGCAACTAGAAGAAAAGATAAACATATGGGACTACATGAAACTAAAAAAGCTTCTGCACCTCAAAAGAAACAGTGACTAAGATACAAAAGCAGTCCACAGAATGGGAAAGAATATTCACCCAATACCCATCTGATAAGGGGTTAATATCCAGGATATATCAGGCACTGGTAGAACTTTACAAGAAGAAAACAAACAACCCCATCAAAAAAATGGGGAGAAGAAATGAACAGAAACTTCAGCAAGGAAGAAATTCGAATGGCCAAAAAACATATGAAAAAATGCTCATCATCACTAATCATCAGAGAGATGCAAATCAAAACAACAATGAGATACCACTTTACACCACAGAGACTGGCACATATTCAAAAGAGCAAGAACAACAAGTGCTGGCGTGGATGTGGGGAAAAGGGGACACTCATCCATTGTTGGTGGGAATGCCGGCTGGTACAGCCTTTCTGGAAAACAATATGGACTTTCCTCCAAAGACTAGAAATTGAACTCCCATTTGACCCAGCCATACCACTCCTGGGAATCTACTCTGGGAAACCAAAAATACGCAGCGGAAACACCATCCCTACTTTTATGTTCATAGCAGCATTATTCACAATAGCCAGAATCTGGAAGCAACCAGAGTGCCCTAGAATCGATGACTGGATAAAGAAGCTTTGGTACATCTACACAATGGAATACTATGCAGCTGTTAGGAAAAATGAAGTTATAAAATTTGCCTATAAATGGATGGACATGGAGAAGATTATGTTGAGCGAAATTAGCCAGAAGGAGAGAGACAGATACAGAATGACTGCATTTATTTGCATGGCATAAATATATATGTACATATTATGATACCAATATCCAAGGTCAAGTGAAACCTATATCAGGAGGTCTTGTCAAAGGTGGAAATTATCACAAACGTGTGGAGTCAGAGCTTAGGTAAGACAGAAAATGGAACAGGGTGCTAATAATGGTCGAGGGTACTAATGCCAACCTAGAACTGAGCATTAAATAGAGGCAAAAAGGATACACATGACAACCTTTTAATGTATGTTCTGTAATCCATAGTCTGGAAGGGAAGGAAAAGAGAAAGAGAGAGAGAAAGGGAAATAAAGAACCTGCCATGGAGCAGGGCTGGGGAAGGGGAGGGAACCGGGGATGTTGGTGGTGGGAGATGGGCACTGGTGGAGGGACGGGTGCTGAGGCACTGTATGACCAAGACCCAAACATGAACTTTTTGATTGTATATCTTT
>JAJIBD010027317.1:0-19123 GCA_021461705.1 Cryptotis parvus
TCCAACAAGCCCGTTGGGGTAATACATATAGTTTTAACCAGTTGCAATGGGTTCGTGGAAGAAAAGCCTTTAGCACCTTCACCTAGAAAACTTGTATTATCCTCATTTTTTGACTTGAAGTATAGTATCCAGCTGACTATATTAATCCTATATCAACACCTATTCAATTGTAATTCAATATATTTTCAAAATCAATAGCAAATAGCTAATAATAATCTGAAATTTTATATAATTCAATCTCTATTTGCACCATAGTTACTCTGACCTCAAGAATTTTTTACTCAGCTGGCATCTATATTCTTCCATCATGTGAAGCAAATTATTGCCAAAGTGTAATTCCATTTTCCTTTTCCTTCTAATTAAAATAGTCTTCACCCATTAAACAAGCTACATTTCCTACATTTCCTAATATCTCCCACAACTCTATAAAATGTAAAATCATTTTCCCCCAATATAACCCAACCAAATATGTACCACATCCCACTCGATCTATGCTTTGATGCTTCAGTGTTTTCTCCTTTGCATGCAGCATCATATAATTTACTAGAGTTAGTCATTGCCTGTTTATATTTTTCCTCCACTAGAGTAATAAATCACCTGATCACTTGACATCCCATTATTCGTCATTTTGCTCGGCGGGCACCAGTAACGTTTCCATTTGTCCCTGGCACATGCAGTGTAGACCAATGGCATCTGCTTGCTCTAGAAATACTGAAGAACCTCAAAACATTCTTTCAGGGTCTTGACCAAGAAGTCTGACCATCTTGTAGGTGGGCAGTCACATGATCTTTTTGACATCCCATGGGATCCAGATGAGGATAAGTTATGGCTTCTACATCATCAGAAAGAAAGGGAAGAAGGAAGAAAGAAAAGAATTACTTGTTGCTTATAAACACTGGATTATTTGTCAAATGAGCAAATATTTTGACCATAAATAGGGGAAACTTATGTGCATCGGAAACTCTATCTTCTACTCAAAAATAGTATTATTTGATTTTATTTCTATTCAGGAGAGCTATTGTAGAACTCAGGTTAGCTTAGAACAGATTAAGGTGAAACTACTTTCCTTATCTGTTGCAGGACTCCTAAGGGCCGCTGCATCTGCTCTGGATTGCCTCCCGAAAATCACTCCGTAGATAAGGGGGTAGTCTAAATGTGGCAGTTTATCCGACCATGTATGCTGTACTAGCTGGTATAAATATTCTCCCATGCTATCACAATCATCGTGGGACTAGCTAGATCTTACCAGCATATTAGCCTGGCCACGTAAGGACACCTAAGTAATTAGACCAGAGAGAAATGCTGTTTGCTTCCAAACAAACAAGCATGGCTCCCTGATAAAATATAAAACTGCAATGAAGTAGAGGAGACTTGTGAAGGCTTGGAGAAATATTTAACTGGCATTGGTGTTGGTCTTTGGTACAGTGACATGCCATCTCAGAAACCCCCTTCTCTACATTTCAAAGGCCTTCCCTTCCGGCTCAAAACATTAGCACAGTAAAGGCCCTAGGTGAGATGCAGGGAGGGGTTACCTGAGGGCATTGGACCCTCCCTGCTTTCCATAACAAAGGGAGGAAGGTCTGAGGTTGTGGGGGGTATAAACTTGCCGGTTCCCGCTCTCCCGGGCTTCTTCTTCCCGGTGGGATCTCGCCTTGTGAGCGCTTCATTCCCCTTGGAAGTTTCACACGTGGTGGTCGCCATCTTGGCCTACACGTGGCTGGGGTTCTAGCCTGGAATCCTAAGCATCGGGTTTTTCCTTTTGCTGATTTGTATGCCTGAACCTGTGATAAGTAAAGTCTTTTAAAACCTCATCGGACTCCTGAGTGTTCATCCATTCCTCGCCTGCTTCGGAGGTAGAAGGAACTCGCTTCCCGGCACTGTCGGGGACCCGGCGGAGGCGCCCGACACTTATCTACACTTCAATTCTCCTATATTTTCTTATTCAGAAAAAGAATAATGCTGTGGCCTTCCCAAATGAACTTAACCTATTTATTTCAATCTGTTTAGTATATATAATCCTTTTATTTGGGTAAGTCTTTTATTTAGTTTCTTTACTGCCTAGTCAAGAGTTATTGTTTTATTAGTTAATACCTACAGAGGAGACTAGATTCAAATCTTAGCCTTTGTTAAAAAATATTTCGAAAGAATTTTTTGAAAAGCAAATTTTTTATTCTGAATATCAAGGCAGAAATAACTGTGATTTGTGAGCTCATGCGTAGATATAGAATCACAGAAATAGAATTTTATGCATACTAAAGTCATAAAGAATATTTTATTAGTGGGATTAACTGTATTACTCAATATCTGGAAACAACTCTTCATCATTTATACTACAACTAGGAAGTCCAGAAATAGAAGCACTGTATGGGAAAAAAAGACAAAATAAAATGAAAAAAAAATAGAAACTTTTGTTAACAGCAGTGATGTAAATAATAATAAAAATCAGAAAAAATAATTTAATTAAATAAAATATACAGTGTATAAATCCTTTAATATCAATCTCAAAAACAAGGTCAGATTGATAGTAGATATTGTAAAGGCACTTGCATTGCATGCAGTTGACCTTGGTTTGATCCCCTGAGCACTACCAGAAGTGGTTCCTGAGTAAAGATTCAGTAACAAATTCTAAGCATTGCTGGGTATGGATTTTGTTGTTGGAAACAACAAAAATGTTGAACAATAGAAAATATATGCATAGTTATTGAAATTTTAAGAACATTTTGGTTCAAGATATAAACATGTACCCCCCCATACCATGAGGGCCTCCGATTTCAACATCTGAACTACACAGTTCCTCAGACCTCCATCCAGCAGAATGCTTATCTTTCCCTGTTTTGCACGGGCACTTTGCAGCCCACGCAGTTCATCAATATATGCATAAGATTAAGGCTACTACAAGAGTATTCCACCCACACAGCAGAGTCTGGCAAGCTACCCGTGTTGTATTTGATATGCCAAAACCCAGCAACAATTATAGACCTCATTCCCATGACCTGAAGGAATGGTTTGAGGCTCTTCATGTTCCTGGGGTGAGCAGATGTCCTTGGGCTACACTAGCATGTGACAGGATGTATGCAGATGTTATTGGTGCCTGCTCGAGCAAGTCTATGAACAACGTGAAGACAAGTGATACAAGTGAAGTGATACTGGGGCCAGAGCGATAGCACAGTGGGGAGGGAATTTGCCTTGCACATGACTGACCCAGGTTCGATCCCGGCATCCATATGGTCCCCGAGCACTGCCAGGAGTAATTCCTGAGTGCAGAGACAGGAGACCCCTGAGTGTTGCTGGGCGTGACCTTAAAAGCTAAAAAACAAACAAACAAGTGAAGTGATACTGCTGTATAATAGTGCATGTTGCTTTTGATGGTATAGAACCATGATTTATGCATTTTTCTATATGTTGGTTATAATAAAATGCATTTATCTAAAATCACTAAATGCACACATAGTAATAATAGCTATGTTCTGGGTAGAATGGTAGATTTATAAACTGAATGGCAGATTCTAAAACTTAGTTTTAGAAAAGATATATAACCACCAAGAGAAATATTTTTAATATATCATTCCATAGTAACTCACTTTTAGGAACTGGAAAACAGATCAATGAAAAATAAGTAGCAAGAGTTTAAGTTATAAATTAAACACAGTGCAATCAATTAGAAATCCATTGACAGCAAATACTTCCAAGCAAGCAATAGTTACATTCACAGATCTTTTTTATTCTCTGCTCACCTAGATGGATGTTCTCTTTCAACTCACCTAGGGTTAAATATGCAGATTATTTTTAACACACAGATTATGTCTTTGAAACTATCATAAGAATAATCTGCATATTTCTTTCTAGAGAAATTGAAATAGAATATCCATCTAGGTGAGCTGAGAATAAGAGGATCTAGGTTGGATATACTATATTGGAAATGGGGAGATTAAGTGACTGTTTATTGAGATCATTGCTCTTTCTTATTACATCTGGCTCAGAAGAACGCAGCAGACAGGAAATTGAAGAAGACTTCTCTTGGGTATCTGACAAGTTCAAAGGAAAGAACCCGAAGAAACTGGCAATAACTCTTCTTACAAAAAATTGTTTCATTTAAGTTAGACAGCTCTAAAACTGGTAGTAAAAAATTCATTAAACTAATATGGTTACTAAATATAATTACATCCATAACATAAATGGAGTGTGACTAATAGTAAAGTTGATATGTAATAAAAGGATAAAATACAGAGGTCAAAAGCTAAATAAACAAATAATAATTACTTTGATTATCTAGGGAAATCTGAAAGGAATTTTAAAAAGCATCAAATAATGGTCTGAGAAGGCAGAGCCTGATGTCAGACATAGAAGAACCCTATTTATTTTTAAAATTTAATTCAATTTTTAAACTATAAACTATGAGGAACCATAGTTTATAGTAGTATTGAAGTCATTATTTTATAGTTGCAGACTAATTTGACAATTGTGTCACCATTTTCTAATCACTTTCTCTTCACCCACAACCTACCCCAACATTTAAACTTCCAGGAACTCTGAAAAACAGTTGTTAGGAATAGGGACATTAACATACACACACACACACACACACAGATGCTAACATCAACTTAATTGCTATAAATTAACCTCTGGCAAAATAGATGAAAAGCATAAATTTTTGCCTGTTTGTTTTCACTTTTTGGGTCACATTTGGCAATTCTCAGGTCTTGGTCCTGACTCTATACTCAGGGATCAATCCTGGTGCTGTTCCAAGGACCACATGGAATATCAAGGACATAACTTAGTCAGCTGCATGCAAGAGAAGCTCCCTACCAACTATAAAAGCACTCCTGTTCATGATTTAAAATTTACTATGGAGTCTTAATGTTCTATTAATATGTAGAGTATTTCACTATGCTTGATACAGTGAGCTTTGTTAACTTATAGGTGGATATAAGAAAAAGTTGTTTAAAAATCTCTATTCATGCCTGCTGTTGGTTTGTGCAAGGATATTCCAATGGTAGATAGAACTAGAATGCTGGCTGATAGGTAGAGATATTCAATCACTTCCAAATAATATAGAAATGAGACAAAACAAAAAATCCTTGGTGACAAGGTTCCTTATTATTCAAATCATACACTGAAACAAACAAGGTGAAATGTAGTATTAAAAATGTAATCTCTATTTCTATAATTTATTACAGATTTTTTTTTGTCCAAGACAATGATACAAGCTCCTGTTCTATTTCATTCTAAACCAACAAAAGCCATGGTCAAAAGAGTCCATGCATATGGTATTTATAAGATAAGTGTAGTTTACTTCATATGATTTTATTTTACTCTGGACTTCCTGCAACTCAGATAGTCTTCCTTTTTAATTACTGGAGATAATTTAATAATGCTGCTTTTCTTAGACAAAGAACTATTCATTGTTTAAAATCAAAGAATGACTTTAGGAAATTTCAAGGATGAATGAATTACTATTTTAGCATTTAAAATGTTGGTCACACTTTATAACACCAGGCCTAAGCTTACAAAGTGCCTCTTTCTTCAATCTTGGGGGCTGAATACAAAAGAAAAAGAGTCATTGCAAATTCTTGAAAAGTTCATTTTATTAAAAGTTCCTACAGAACTCTTGAACAGAATTGATGAAATGCAGAATTAAAATGAAAAACACTCAGATCTCTGTCTTTACTTCTAATTTAAGAATACGTCCATAGGTAAAAAATATGTAGAATGGTTATGTTGGTTCAGGCAGATTTAAAACAAAAAAAAAAAAAGAATTGCTGTAGCTGTAATCTCCAGAAATTGCTGTTTAATACACCATTTCTAGGGAAGAGTTATAACTTATTCCAAATTACTTATGCAGCAATTCATTTATTTGAAATCTGTGAACTAGTAAATTGTAGCAAAAGGAAACAATGTGTGTCCAGAGAAGAAAAGCTATAGTGACCAATAATTCCCAAACAAACAAAAATATGTACAAGGGTATTTTATGTGTGTGATATGATTTATAGGTAATGTAAAGCCAGTTAGTAAAACATATCCGATATACCTGGAATCATTTCCTTTCAGTGATAAATGAAGGAAGAAAATTAGAAGTTATCACAATAGAAAGCTAAAGATTGACCCTGCAATTCCGGAAGGAATTATAAGTTAGTAGACAATTTGTACAAAATTTGTACAAAAATTGAAGACATTTTAAATCTATGATGACATAGATGATATAAATGAAGACATCTTAAATCATTTTAATTACCTTTAAATAAATCAAGAAAATCTTTATTAACAGAAAGCTACTTAATGTTAGGAAACCTATCAAAAGTGTGTAGCAAGCTTCCAAAGAAAATGAGGAAAATAAAAAAATAACAAAGTGAGGACAGCCCCCTTGAGACTGTTGGTTTCAGAGCCATGTGGAGTTTCTCATGAGCATGACTGTCTCAGGGCTTCTCTGGAGTGGTAGAACACAGCGGGATAGGCTGTGGTTTACTGTCTGGTGCCTTCAAGGGACAAAGAGTTATTCTGTCTGTTCAGAATTGCACAAAGGGAAGAGCTTCTCTAGTTGGGGAAAGGCAATTGGCAAAGCAGTTGCTGATTCAAGAGAGAACATTTTTTATTGATTTGGTTTCAGTTATACTGTGTGCCAGTGACAAGACAAGTATATAGTGTTCCAACACCCATCCCTCCACCAGTGCACATTTCCCAACACCAATGTGCCCAGTTTCCCTCCCCTCCACCCCACCCTCACAACCTGCCTCTATAGCAGCACTTCTCTCTCTCTCTCTCTCTCTCTCTCTCTCTCTCTCTCTCTCTCTCGAGAGAGAGAGAGAACAATTTAAACTAACTATTCACTTAACATTTACTTGACTTCGAGAACTTTCCTCTAATCTAAATTCAACTTTGTGTTTCTAAATAAAACTGGAGTTAGTGGTGCTTCAAATTCCTTCATGTCTTATCATCAAACTTTCCCAAAGCGGACTCATTGTAATTATCATTCAATACACAAAGGCAGTTTAATTACATTTCCCGATATAGCTACATTATCATTTCATATAGCTGTCATCTTAATCCTAAAATAACCATGCTCTATTTCTTGTGAATGTTAAAGTATAATCAACAATAACTCCCATATAGTGACCTGTTCCTGACCCAAAGCTGAAAAGAAGTGGTGAAATGCAATTTCGTGCCCAAAAAAGTTCTTTTGAAAATTAGCAAACTATTTAGAATAAAAGCTTTTGTCAGTTCTATTGTCTAAAGTCTGCTGTGTATTGTCCAAAAACTATCATGAATTTACTGAATCAGACAAGCAATATTAAGATCCACAAGAGATTGCAAAATACAGGTTCTCCTTTATTTTCACTTAGCATGCAAAACTATTTAAGAATTCAAATGATCCTGAAGATTTAGGAACTTGGGTTCCAACTCCAGCTGTGTTTCCTGTGGTGATTATTTCCTTGAATAGCTGAAAAAACATTATAGCCACATACCAACCCATACTGTATTTGCTTATGTCACTCTGCAGGCTTTATTTTATGATGGTGATTCACTAGGATTTGCTTATTATTTTATTTCCATTTTAATGAACACACACATATATATATATATATATATATATATGTATATAAGAGAAAATCCCCCAAAATGAGTCTTGTCAAAGAAAGCTATTTTAACCACCAGTCTACCTTGTATGACATTGAAAATATTTCTCTCTCTGGTGCTTTAATTATATAATGAAAAAGAGGTTTTCAAAGTACAGAAAATTTCTTCATGGTTTTTAATAATGTGGGAGGGTAATTCAATAAATATATTGAACACAGAATCACAAAGCGTAGTAAATGATTTTCTGTTTGTTTTTCAAATACTGGCATTCATCTTTGCACCATTTCAGGGTTTTGCTTGTCTATTCATTAAATTTTTAATTTAATGATTTCATATTACTTTATTTGGGGGAGTGTGGTCTCCCATTGGGACCTGTGAGTCTTTCTTGGGCTGCTACTTCAGCGCTAGGCTCAGAACATGTGGCACGGCCTGATCTTGATGAGTTCAGAGACTTGCAGGACTACTCCTGGTGATGTACAGCTTAATGATGCATTCTTTATCATGTTGCTTCTGTCAGCCAAAAAACTAAATAGTTTTAATGAAGCCCAGAGTTGAGCTTTTCTTTTCCTCTTTTTAGTGTTCACTTTTTCTCAATATTTTGTTCTTGGGTTTACTTCCTGTAATGAATTCATCGGCAATTTGCTATTACTAGTGCTACAATCACTCATCTGCAATTTGCTATAACTAGATTAAAGTTAATAACCCATTAGTATAATAGTTAAACTCAAAAGCTTTCATTTATTTGAGGACTGTAGATATAGTGCAGTGGGTTGGGTGCTTGCCTTGCTCAAGGCCAACCCAGGTTCGATACCAGGTGTTCCATAGGGTCTTCCAAGCACCACTAAGACTAAGTCCTGAACACAGAGCCAGGAGTAAGAAATGCGTACAGCTGGATATGACATCAAAACAATAAAAAACCACAAAAGCAGCTCCCTTTTAATTTGTATTGCCACACTTTATTATATGGATGCCATATATCGTGTTTTTGCTTTATATGTCATGTACATCTGAAAGCTATTATTGTCTCTATATAAGCTTTTAGCATTTTTCACAATTTTTGTTTGTGCCATCATATGAATATATATGGGTGCATATATACTTTTGATATACATAATTTATATATATACAATTATATATGGCTTTGTATATCACTTGATCACTTGAATCCCGTTACTCATCGATTTGCTCGAGCGGGCGCCAGTAACATTTCCATTGGACCCTATCACGTGCCAATGTAGCCCAATGGCATCTGGTTGATTCAGGAATATGAAGAGCCTCAAACCGTTCCTTCAGGGTCTTAACAAGGAAGACTGACCATCTTGTAGGTGGCGGCCACGTGATCTTTTTGACAACCAGTGGGATCCAGTCGGTAACGGCTCTAGTCCAGCGGTTGTCTCCAAATCGCATTACATGTTCAGCCCATCTGATTTTCGATGCCTTGGCAAACGAGACAGCGTCCCTGATTCTGGAATAGTGATGGAGGTCAGAACTCCGGATTCCTTCTCTCACTTGAGTGAGGCGTGATATTCCAAGCATAGCTCTTTCGATGCCTCTCTGGGAGACCCGAATAGCATTCTCATCCTGCTTTCGTAGGGCCCAGGTCTCTGAGGCGTATGTTAATGCAGGGAGAACGGTGGAGTCGAAGAGATGTGCCCGGAGCCGGAGGTTCTTTGTCCTTTTAGCTATTTCTTCGATGCCTTTGAAGGCATTCCATGCCGCTCTCTTCCTCCTGCGCAGCTCAGGTTTTAGGTCATTCATCATGTTGACTTCTCGACCTAGGTACACATAACTGCTGCATTCAGAGATGCTTGTTCCATTGAGAGAGAATGGGGCCTCTGGAACTAGTTCATTTCTCATGAACATAGTTTTCTTCAGATTCAGCTGTAGACCTACCTTTCCACATTCTCGGTCAAAGTCAGCCAGCATTTGTGCCGCTTTGGCTAATGTTTGGTGTTATTAGAACGATGTCATCAGCGAAGCGGAGGTGGTGTAGTTGCCGACCATCTATCTTCACTCCCATTCCTTCCCATTCTAATTGTCTCATGATGTTCTCGAGGGTGGCACTGAAGAGTTTTGGTGAGATGGTATATATTATTAACTTTTGCTCCTAACTGCTTCTTATTATTCTATAATTTTGCAGTACACTTTAGTACATACTTTCAGTACCTAGTTTCATTCAAATCGATATCAACAGAAAGTAAATGGAAATCAGTTGTGAATTTGGTGAAAATACACAAAAACACATAGATTTAAAAATTGTTTTGAGACATATCCAGTGGTGCGCAAGTGCTGCTACTGGCTGTGTTCTCAGGGATTGCTCCTGCTGGAAGTCAGGGTACCACGTGAAGTGCCAGAAATCAGACATAGGTCATACATGTGCAAAGTGCCTTAACCACTTTACTATTGCCTGATCCCAAACACATATTTTTACCAAGGTCTGAAAAGTATTTTCTATAATGATTTTAACTATTTAACTTCTCAATAAATAATACATGACTGTTTCTATTATTTTCCTATCTTCATTAATACATGGTTTTATCAATTTTGATCCCATTGGAAAATTTTTGTCAAAAAAATGCTTTCACAGAGTAGAGGATGCACTACTTCCTCCCTCCTCCGTATTCATCCAAATGCCTGGGCAGTCACACCCATGCCATAAAGCCACCACCCAGTTAAAATTTTAACTCCAATTTTGTCAATTCCTAGAGTCATAATATCTCAAATGCAACACTACTGATGTACCGAGCAGCACACCACATTTATTGGGATATAAAGTAGAAGGCAACCAATAACAAAATATTGCCTATCCTGTAACAATCCCTATCCTTTAACAACATATCAGTAACTACTTATACAAAAAACTTAGTGGCTCCATGGTGAGATTGAACAATCTTCATTAACTTTCCTCTAAGAAAACATTTTTTGATCATGTTTAGCAAATTATCTATAATAGGCAATATAAAATAAAATTGCTGGGTCTGCTATAGGGACAAACTTGGAGGGTAGTTGGGGATTGGAGATAACAGAGTGGTGATGGAATTGCGGTTGAGTTTTTGAATATCTGTAACAAATTAGCATGAGTGACCAGGTTAAAAAATTCAGTAGAAGTCCACTAAGTTCAATATTGAAACTTATAGTGAAATAGTGAAAGCAATACCACAGTTGGTCCAATTTGCATGTAGCAGCTCAAAAGGTCATGACTTTAGCAACACTATTACAAGATATATGTTGTAATAATCAATATAAAGTAAATTAGCTAGTGTTTGCTAAGGGAGCATGCTTACAGGGTGGATAGGAACTACGGATTTTGATGGCAGCAAGAGCACATTGGTGGTGGATTGGTGTTGGAATATTGAATACCTGAAACAACTGTACTGTGAACAGTTTTGTAAATCACTGAATTTAAATAAAGTTAAAATGTTTCAAATGCCAAAGGAGAGAAAAATTCCAATGAAGTATCAAATAAGTATTAATAATTGGTGTATCTCTTTTAAATTATATATTCCTTTACTTGAATAATTGATTTTTCTTTTTTTGACTTTTTGGGTCACACCCAGTGATACTTTAGGGGCTACTTCTGGCTCTGCACCTCAGGAATTACTCCTGGTGGTGCAAGGGGACCATAAGGGATGCTGGGGATTGAACCTGGGTTGGCAACATGCAAGGCAAAATGCCCTACCAGCTGTGCCATCCCTCTAGCCCCTCAACTTATTAATTTTATTCAATTTCCTCTTTCCCTCATCAAAGTTAGATTTATATTCTATTTATTAATTTTGTTTAATATATAAGAACATCTTCTAGTTGTTGGTTATTAAAGAGTAAAATAATCAGAATGGAGTAAATCTTATTATAATAAATAGTGACCTGAAAATCTACCTGAATTATCATATAGTATCATTAGTTTGAAGCAATTCTGGGTATTCCCCAGAACATTCCAGTTAGAATGAAAATTTGAAGGTCTAAAAGACTTCAGTCCATTGACTCTATTTCAAATTTGGTCTGACTTAAGCAGATGGAAGGACAGTGATGGTTTAACCCTCATTTCCATATCTGTAACCAGAAACAATGCTTATTGTTTTCACTGGCAACTCATTGATCAAAAATGAGGCAAAAGTTTTCAATCTATCTAAATGAGAGGCTAACACATGTTGACCTCTATATAATGATGCACATATACTCCCAAAATACATCAAGAAAACATAAGTAATACATCAATTTCACCTTATGGTTTTATGTATATAGTTTTTATCATGAAGTATATCTCTAGCACAGAAGTTTATTCCATTATGTTTTTAATGAAAAAAGCTACCTATCATGTCCTATTAATCGTATAGTTATAGTGCTTGCATTTTTTGTTTAAGCTATGAGGATTCTGCTTTTTTGCTTTTTGGGTCACACCTGGCAATGTTCAGGCTTTTCTCCTGGCTCTGCACTCAGGATTTACTCCTGGCGGTGCTCGGGGACCATATGGGATGCCGGGGATCAAACCCCCGGGCAGTCATGGGCGGGCTGCGTGCAAGGCAACGCCCTACCTGCTGGGCTATTGCTTCTGATTCTGACTCAGGAATCACTCCTGGCAGTGCTCGGCCATGGGCAAGGCCCTGCCCACTGTGCTATTGCTCCAGCCCCTCTGTGATTTTTTATTTTAAAACACAGCTGAAGGGAGCAGAGAGGTAGTTTAGTGTCAGAGCACAAGCCTAGTGTCTGTGAGACCCTGAGTTTAACTCCCAGCATCACTCACAGTAAACCCTAAGCCTTTAAGTGTGGCCGCAGTAAGAAAATCCCAAGTGAAGAAGTGTTTTTGTTGTTAAGAACACAATCTCGTCTTAAGATGGCCGAAGTGCTGGTGAGGGGAGGCCTTCCAGAGCACTGGAAGCAGTGGCAGCATGAAGCCCCAGGAACCTTGATGAGTATTTTGGCAGCTGCTCAACTAAGGACTGACTTGTTTTCAGACAACAAAGGAGAATGAGCCTGCAAGAAGCCAGAGGAACCTCACACCATGAGGACTGCCATTTTTCAATCGGACTCCACAGCTCATCAGAGCTCCACCTAGCAGAACTGCTGATCAAAGCCCTGCTCATTAGAGTCCAACCTACAGCCGTCTATTTCAAGCCCAGGTATGCAGGTATGCCTGATCCAGAGACTTGAGATACATGGGGGCAGAGCTACTACCGGCTCTCCCTGTGCCCAGCTGATCACGAGGTGCCTATGAGGGAATGAGGGTTCTAGCCCTGGCCTGCCACCCCAGAAGAGCCTCCCGCAAGAATCCAGAGGAACCCTCCACACCATGAGGGGCCACCATTTCAACACCATTTTCTAAATCTCCCTGCAAAGCGGCTGCGTGGTTCATCAATAAATGCATGAGATGAGAGGCTACGACTCCACACGGCAGAGCCTGACAGGCTACCTGTGTTATATTTGATGTGCCAAAAACCAGTAACAATTATAGACCTCAACCCCATGACCTGAAGGAATGGTTTGAGGCTATTCATGTTCCTGGAATAGCCAAAAGATGCCCTTTGGCTACACTAGCATGTGACAGGACATGTGGAAATGTTACTGGTGCCTGCTTGAGCAAATCCATGAACAATGGAAGACAAGTGATACAAGTGATGAGGATTCTGTGTTTATCTAATTGCAATATTACTATATTACTATCACTTGATCACTTGATCACTTGACATCCCTATATTCATCGATTTTCTTGAGCGGGCGCCTTTAATATTTCCATTTGACCCTATCACATGCCAGTGTAGCCCAATGGCATCTGGTTGCTTCAGGAATATGAAGAGCCTCAAACTGCTCATTCAGGGACTTGACGAAGAAGTCTGATCATCTTGTAGGTGGGCGGCCACATGATATTTTGACATATCTTGGGATCTAGTCGGTAACAGCTCTAGTCCAGCGGTCGTCTCCAAATAGCATTATATGTCCAGCCCATCTAATACTCGATGCCTTGGCAAATGAGACAGCGTCCCCTGACTCTGGAATAGCGAAGGGAGGTCTGAGCTCCAGATTTCTTCTCTCACTTGAGTGAGGCGTGATATTCCAAGCATAGCTCTTTCGATTCCTCTCTGGGAGACCCGAATAGCATTCTCATCCTGCTTTCATAGGGCCCAGGTCTTTGAGGAGTATGTTAATGCAGGGAGAACAGTGGAGTCAAAGAGATGTGCCCGGAGCCGGAGGTTCTTTGTCCTTTTTAGCTATTTCTTCGATGCCTTTGAAGGCATTCCATGCCTCTCTCTTCCTCCTCTGCGCAGCTCAGGTTTTTAGGTCGTTCATCATGTTGACTTCTCGACCTAGGTACACAGAACTGCTGCATTCAGAGATGCTTGTTCCATTGAGAGTGAATGGGGCCTCTGTAACTAGTGCATTTTTCATGAACATAGTTTTGTTGAGATTCAGCTGTAGAGCTATCTTTCCACTATCTCGGTCAAAGTCAGCCAGCAAATGTGCCGCTTGGCTAATGTTTGGTGTTATTAGAACGGTGTCATCAGCGAAGTGGAGGTGGTGTAGTTGTGGACCATCTATGTTCATTCCTATTCTTTCCATTCTAATTGTCACATGATGTTCTCGAGGGTGGAGGCGGAAGAGTTTTGGTGAAATGGTATTACCCTGCCGAACCCCTCTTTTTGACTTCGATGATCACTTCTTTGTAGAATGATGAGATCCTGGTGGTGAATCCCTAATACAACTCACAAAGGATCTTGATGTATTGTATTTGAACACCCTGTTTGGCTAGAGCTTTGATGACTACTTCAGTCTCCACAGAATCATAGGCTTTCTTTAATCAATGAACGTGAGACAAAGTGGCATCTTGAACTCCCTACAAACTTCAATGAGCTTGGTTACCATGTGGATATGGTCGATTGTGCTGAATCCTTTTTTTGGAAGCGAGCTTGCTCGCATGGTTGTCCTTCATCTAATGTTCCTGCCAATCCTGTTCAGGATGACTCAAGTGAACAGCTTGTAGATGACAGACAACAGGCAGATAGGGCGATAGTTGCCAATGTCCTAGATGTCTCCCTTTTCGAACAGTAGAACTGTCCTGCTGGTTTTCCACTGGGGGGCACCTTGCATTCAGACAGGTAGCATGTGAAGAGTCAAGCCAGTGTATTGATGAGTACTGAAGGCAAATTTTTCATGTTTTCAAGTCTGAATTTGTCTGGGCCTGGTGCTGTTCCCTTCTTTACCGACGAAATGGCATGTCGGATTACAGAAGGGAGAACGTTGGGAACAAAATATCCATTCTGCGGAATTTATATGTGGGCAGGTGGACATGGCTATCAAAAGAGATCTGAGTTGAAGTCATGGATAATCTTCTCCATTGCCTTTCTGGAAGATGTGATAGATCCATCCAGGGCGTCAGAGGGCTTGGTTTATATTACTATATTATATATTATTATATATTACTATAATGTCTTGCCTTATTTATTATTCTGGATTCCCCAACTTTTTTGTGTTTATCTATCATTTTACCATTGATACATCTACCACTTTTGGATCATTTATTGTGTAAAATATCTAGTTATAAAGTCATTTTCCTGTATTTCAATAAGCTTTTCTTTAAAATGATTAATACTTTTTTTGGAAGTTTATTATAAAACTACAGTGATCAAAACTGCATAGTACCGAATAAAGATATTTCCCTGATTGTTGGGTCAGCATTGAGTACCCTATGATAAAAAATCCATATATAAGCAGTTAAGTTTTTGATAAAGGAGCTCAGAACATGAAATGGTGTAGATAGCTTCCTCAACAAATGGTGCTGGAAAAATTGGTTAACTACGTATGAGAAACTAAGGCCTGATCCCTATTCTGTTTGAATCCACTTCGAACAAAAGTCGATTTAAAGTGGATCAAAGACTTTGAGATTCTAGAAGAAGCTGTTTAGGAAAATACAGGTAAAACACTTCAAGATTTGGACTTCAACAGTGCCTTCAGTGATCTGATACCACTGACAAAAGCAATAAATAACACATTATTTTTTGTTTATATATCAACTACATAAAGTTAAAGCACTTCTCAGAGAGAAAAGCAAAGAAAGCAAGCAAGCAACAAGCAAGCAAGGAAGCAAAAAAGCAAGAAAACAAGAAAGCAAGAAATAAAGAAAGCAAAAAAGCAAGCAAGCAAGCAAGCAAACAAGAAAGCAAGCAAGCAAGGGAAGCAAGCCACCATGGGCTATAACTAAAAACAGCTAACTGAATGGGAAAAATATTTGCATTCAACACATCAGATAAAGTTTTGATAATCAGGACACATAAATTACTCATGAAACTTCAAAACACTATCAACAAATGTGGAGAGGAAAGGAGTAGATGAGTCTCAGGAGGAGAGACAGGCAGATAGTCAGTAAGCACATGAAAAATGGCCAAAAAAACATATGAAAAAAATGCTTATCATCACTAATCATCAGGAGAGATGCAAATCAAAACAACAATGAGATACCACTTTTACACCATAGAGACTGGCACATATTCAAAAAGAGCAAGAACAACAAGTGCTGGCGTGGATGTGGGGAAAAGGGGGGACACTCATCCATTATTGGTGGGAATGCCGGCTGGTACAGCCTTTCTGGAAAACAATATGGACTTTCCTCCAAAGACTAGAAATTGAACTCCCATTTGACCCAGCCATACCACTCCTGGGAATCTACTCTGGGAAACCAAAAATACGCAGCGGAAACACCATCCCTACTTTTTATGTTCATAGCAGCATTATTCACAATAGCCAGAATCTGGAAACAACCAGAGTGCCCGAAAATCGATGACTGGATAAAGAAGCTTTGGTACATCTACACAATGGAATACTATGCAGCTGTTAGGAAAAATGAAGTTATAAAATTTGCCTATAAATGGATGGACATGGGAGATTATGTTGAGCGAAATTAGCCAGAAGGAGAGAGACAGATACAGAATGACTGCATTTATTTGCATGGCATAAATATATATGTACATATTATGATACCAATATCCAAGGTCAAGTGAAACATATATCAGGAGGTCTTGTCAAAGGTGGAAATTATCACAAACGTGTGGGAGTCAGAGGTTAGGTAAGACAGAAAATGGAACAGGGTGCTAATAATTGTCGAGGGTACTAATGCCAACCTAGAACTGAGCATTAAATAGAGGCAAAGGATACACATGACAACCTTTTTAATGTATGTTCTGAAATCCATAGTCTGGAAGGGAAGGAAAAGAGAAAGAGAGAGAAAGGGAAAGAAATAAAGAAACTGCCATGGAGGTGGGCTGGGGAAGGGGGGAGGGAACCGGGGACGTTGGTGGTGGGAGATGGGCACTGGTGGAGGGACGGGTGCTGGAACACTGTATGACCAAAACCCAAACATGAACTTTTTAATTGTATATCTTTTTTTATTTGTATATCTCACGGTGGTATAATAAAATACTTAAAAAAAAAGAAAAATGCTCAGCATCACTTATCACCAGAGAAATCCAAATCAAGACTACAATGAGATACCATCTTACATCAGTGAGATTGGGTGCATGTCAAATATAGTATGAACAATTTGTGTTGGCAGGGATGTGGTAACAAAGGAACTCTCATCCACTGGTGGTAGGGTTATTGTGTAGTACAACCCCTGTGGAAAACAATATGGAGAGTTCTCAGCAAACTTAATGAACTGCCATAAGACACAGAAATTCATTGTAGGGCATCTATTCCCAGGACATAAAAGCACTCTCTCAAAAGAGCATATCACTTCACTTGATCACTTGAATCGCAGTTATTCATCTACTTTGCTCCAGTGGGCACCAGTAACATTTCCATTGGACCCTATCACGTGCCAATGTAGCCCAATGGCATCTGGTTGATTCAGGAATATGAAGAGCCTCAAATCATTCCTTCAGGATCTTGACAAGGAAGTCTGACCATCTTGTAGGTGGGCAGCCACGTGATCTTTGACATCCCGTGGGATCCAGTCGGTAATGACTCTAGTCCAGCAGTTGTCTCCAAATCGCATTACATGTCCAGTCCATCTGATTTTCAATGCCTTGGCAAGGACACAGCGTCCCTGATTCTGGGAATAGCGACGAGAGGTCAGAACTCGGATTCCTTCTCTCACTCGAGTGAGGCGTGATATTCCCAGCATAGCTCTTCGATTCCTCTCTGGAAAACCCGAATAGCATTCTCATCCTGCTTTCATAGGGCCCAGGTCTCTGAGGCATATGTTAAGCAGGGAGAACGGTGGAGTCTAAGAGATTTTCCAAAACCCAGAGTTCTTTGTTCTTTTTGGTTATTTCTTCAATGTTTTTTTGAAGGCAGTCCATGCCGCCTCGTCCTACTGCACATGCACATTATTACTCATTGCTGTACCAAGTACAATAGCTAAGATATGAGATCAACCTAGGTGCTTAATGACAGATAAATGGGCTATGACCCTGTGGTATATATACACAATGGAGTATGATGCAGTTGCAAGGAAAAATGAAATCTTCAATTTACTGCAACATGGTTGGAACTGGAAGATATCATGTTAAGTGAAGTGGCCAGAAGAAGTCAGAAGAATAAATACAAAAATAGGGACGATCTCACTTATCTGTGAAATTTAGAATACTGGATAAGGAATTTAGTAAAAAAGAGGATGCCTAGAATACTCTGGCTCCGTTGTGTAGAGAGGAAGCTGATGAAAAGAGAAGAGGGGAAAATGAGAATGAGAACTAATAAGTGAATAGGCATTAGGACTTCAGTTATACCAGTGATATGAGTGAGGGGGTAGAGCCATACACCCAAAACACAAGTTCAACAGAGACTGATAACTTGGGATCTAAACAACAGCCACGGAAACTTAGTGATGTACCTGTCAAGTTGCACAGGTCGGGGTTGAGTGGCGTTGGGGTGGGGAGGAGTCTGGGAACACTAGTGGAGGGAAATTTCACTAGGGAGGGAGAGATTGGTGTTGAATCATTTTATGCCTGAAACTCAACTGTCAGTATATTTGTAAATCTTGGCTCTTTAATAATAATAAAATAAAATATTATTAATACTAGCATAGGCATTTTCTCCCTTAAGGTTCACTAGCTTCAATCTCTTGATTTCTAGAACTTGTTTAAGAAGAATTGATTTTAACTAGTTTAATCATCTAATCAATATACATATATTTTTGTATTCTAAGAAATCTTATTATAGTTATAAGGGTTATATAATTCACCATTTCTGTGTTTAAAATAGATATTTAGTTACTTGCGTTAAGCATTGTTCTATAATGCTCCAACTTTTTTTGTATAAGATAGGAATAAATTTTCTCATAATTCTTTTGGTGGTGTCTTCATGAGTATGCCAACCTGCATGGCAAGCCTGCATAAGCTGCCCTGTTTTAATTTGATATGCCCAATACCAGTAACAGATATAGTAGTTCATTCCCATGACCTAATATAATGGTTTGAGGCTCTTTTATGTTCCTGGATGAGCAGGTCCCCTTGGGCTCTACTAGCATGAGACCGGACATATGGAGATATTACTGGTGCCCGCTCTAGCAAATAGATGATCAGTAATGGGAGGGATAGTGATAGTGAATTCTTTTGGGAGAATTAAC
>JAJIBD010027318.1:0-94970 GCA_021461705.1 Cryptotis parvus
AAGTCCACTAAGTTCAATATTGAAACTTATAGTGAAATAGTGAAAGCAATACCACAGTTGGTCCAATTTGCATGTAGCAGCTCAAAAAAGGTCATGACTTTAAGCAACACTATTACAAGATATATGTTGTAATAATCAATATAAAGTAAATTAGCTAGTGTTTGCTAAGGAGCATGCTTACAGGGTGGATAGGAAACTACGGATTTTGATGGCAGCAAGAGCACATTGGTGGTGGATTGGTGTTGGAACAGAATACCTGAAACAACTGTACTGTGAACAGTTTTGTAAATCACTGAATTTAAATAAAGTTAAATGTTTCAAATGCCAAAGGAGAGAAAATTCCAATGAAGTATCAAATAAGTATTAATAATTGGTGTATCTCTTTTAAATTATATATTCCTTTACTTGAATAATTGTTTTTTTTTTTTGACTTTTTGGGTCACACCCAGTGATACTTAGGGTAGCTACTTGGCTCTGCACTCAGGAATTACTCCTGGTGGTGCAAGGGGGGACCATGGGGATGCTGGGGATTGAACCTGGGTTGGTAACATGCAAGGCAAATGCCCTACCAGCTGTGCCATCCCTCTAGCCCTCAACTTATTAATTTTATTCAATTTCCTCTTTCCTCATCAAAGTTAGATTTATATTCTATTTATTAATTTTGTTTAATATATAAGAACATCTTCTAGTTGTTGGTTATTAAAGAGTAAAATAATCAGAATGGAGTAAATCTTATTATAATAAATAGTGACCTGAAAATCTACCTGAATTATCATATAGTATCATTAGTTTGAAGCAATTCTGTATTCCCAGAACATTCCAGTTAGAATGAAAATTTGAAGGTCCAAAGACTTCCAGTCCATTGACTCTATTTCAAATTTGGTCTGGACTTAAGCAGATGGAAGGACAGTGATGGTTTAACCCTCATTTCCCTTATCTGTAACCAGAAACAATGCTTATTGTTTTCACTGGCAACTCATTGATCAAAATGAGGCAAAAGTTTTCAATCTATCTAAATGAGAGGCTAAATTATGTTGACACCCTATATATAATGATGCACATATACTCCCAAAAATACATCAAGAAAACATAAGTAATACATCAATTTCACCTTATGGTTTTATGTATATAGTTTTTATCATGAAGTATATCTCTAGCACAGAAGTTTATTCCATTATGTTTTTAATGAAAAGCTACCTATCATGTCCTATTAATCATATAGTTATAGTGCTTGCATTTTTGTTTAAGCTATGAGGATTCTGCTTTTGCTTTTTTGGGTCACACCTGGCAATGTTCAGGCTTTTCTCCTGGCTCTGCACTCAGGATTTACTCCTGGCGGTGCTCGGGGACCATATGGGATGCCGGGATCAAACCCGGGGCAGTCATGGGCGGCTGCGTGGCAAGGCAAACGCCCTACCTGGGCTATTGCTTCTGATTCTGACTCAGGAATCACTCCTGGCAGTGTCTCGGCCATGGGCAAGGCCCTGCCCACTGTATTGCTCCAGCCCCTCTGTGATTTTTATTTTAAAACACAGCTGAAGGGAGCAGAGAGGTAGTTTAGTGTCAGGCACAAAGCCTAGTGTCTGTGAGACCCTGAGTTTAACTCCCAGCATCACTCACAGTAAACCCTAAGCCTTTAAGTGTGGCCGCAGTAAGAAAATCCCAAGTGAAGAAGTGTTTTTTTGTTGTTAAGAACAATCTCGCCTTTTAAGATGGCCAAGTGCTGGTGAGGGAGGCCTTCCAGAAAGGAAGCAGTGGCAGCATGTAGCCCCAGGAACCTTGATGAGTATTTTGGCAGCTGCTCTGACTAAGGACTGACTTGTTTTCAGACAACAAAGGAGAATGAGCCTGCAAGAAGCCAGAGGAACCCTCACACCATGAGGACTGCCATTTTTCAATCCGACTCCACAGCTCATCAGAGCTCCACCTAGCAGAACTGCTGATCAAAGCCCTGCTCATTAGAGTCCAACCTACACCCGTCTATTTCAAGCCCAGGTATGCAGGTATGCCTGATCCAGAGACTGAGATACATGGGGCAGAGCTACTACCGGCCTCCTGTGCCCAGCTGATCACGAGGTGCCTATGAGGGAATGAGGGTTCTAGCCCTGGCCTGCCACCCCAGAAGAGCCCTCGCAAGAATCCAGAGGAACCTCCACACCATGAGGGCCACCATTTCAACACCATTTTCTAAATCTCCCTGCAAAGCACGGCGTGGTTCATCAATAAATGCATGAGATGAGAGGCTACGACTCCACACGGCAGAGCCTGACAGGCTACCTGTGTTATATTTGAGTGCCAAAAACCAGTAACAATTATAGACCTCAACCCCATGACCTGAAGGAATGGTTTGAGGCTATTCATGTTCCTGGACTATGTAGCCAAAGATGCCCTTTCACTACCAGCATGTGACAGGACATGTGGAAATGTTACTGGTGCCTGCTTCGAGCAAATCCATGAACAATGGAAGACAAGTGATACAAGGGATGAGGATTCTGTGTTTATCTAATTGCAATATTACTATATTACTATCACTTGATCACTTGATCACTTGACATCCCTATATTCATCGATTTTCTTGAGCGGGCGCCTTTAATATTTCCATTTGACCCTATCACATGCCAGTGTAGCCCAATGGCATCTGGTTGCTTCAGGAATATGAAGAGCCTCAAACTGCTCATTCAGGACTTGACGAAGAAGTCTGACTCATCTTGTAGGTGGGCGCCACATGATATTTTGACATATCTTGGGATCTATCGGTAACAGCTCTAGTCCAGCGGTCGCCTCCAAATAGCATTATATGTCCAGCCCATCTAATACCTCGATGCCTTGGCAAATGAGACAGCGTCCCTGACTCTGGAATAGCGATGGAGGTCTGAGCTCCAGATTTCTTCTCTCACTTGAGTGAGGCGTGATATTCCAAGCATAGCTCTTTCGATTCCTCTCTGGGAGACCAGAATAGCATTCTCATCCTGCTTTCATAAGGCCCAGGTCTTTGAGGAGTATGTTAATGCAGGGAGAAC
This sequence comes from Cryptotis parvus, assembly GCA_021461705.1. NCBI lineage: Eukaryota > Metazoa > Chordata > Mammalia > Eulipotyphla > Soricidae > Cryptotis > Cryptotis parvus. The sequence goes on from JAJIBD010027318.1 coordinate 3,021, forward strand.
AGTGGAGTCAAAGAGATGTGCCCGGAGCCAGAGGTTCTTTTGTCCTTTTAGCTATTTCTTCGATGCCTTTGAAGGCATTCCATGTCTTCTCTCTTTCCTCCTGCGCAGCTCAGGTTTTAGGTCGTTCATCATGCTTGACTTCCTCAACCTAGGTACACAGAACTGCTGCATTCAGAGATGCTTGTTCCATTGAGAGTGAATGGGGCCTCTGTAACTAGTGCATTTTTCATGAACATAGTTTTGTTGAGATTCAGCTGTAGAGCTATCTTTCCACTATCTCGGTCAAAGTCAGCCAGCAAATGTGCCGCTTGGCTAATGTTTGGTGTTATTAGGAACGGTGTCATCAGCGAAGTGGAGGTGGTGTAGTTGTGGACCATCTATGTTCATTCCTATTCTTTCCATTCTAATTGTCACATGATGTTCTCGAGGGTGGAGCGGAAGAGTTTTGGTGAAATGGTATTACCCTGCCGAACCCCTTTTGACTCGATGATCACTTCTTTGTAGAATGATGAGATCCTGGTGGTGAATCCCTAATACAACTCACAAAGGATCTTGATGTATTGTATTTGAACACCCTGTTTGGCTAGAGCTTTGATGACTACTTCAGTCTCCACAGAATCATAGGCTTTCTTTAATCAATGAACGTGAGACAAAGTGGCATCTTGAACTCCCTACAAACTTCAATGAGCTTGGTTACCATGTGGATATGGTCGATTGTGCTGAATCCTTTTTTGGAAGCGAGCTTGCTCGCATGGTTGTCCTTCATCTAATGTTCTGCCAATCCTGTTCAGGATGACTCAAGTGAACAGCTTGTAGATGACAGACAACAGGCAGATAGGGCGATAGTTGCCAATGTCCTAGATGTCCCTTTTCGAACAGTAGAACTGTCCTGCTGGTTTTCCACTGGGAGGGCACCTTGCATTCAGACAGGTAGCATGTGAAGAGTCAAGCCAGTGTATTGATGAGTACTGAAGGCAAATTTTTCATGTTTTCAAGTCTGAATTTGTCTGGCCTGGTGCTGTTCCCTTCTTTACCGAATCGAAATGGCATGTCGGATTACAGAAGGGAGAACGTTGGGAACAAAATATCCATTCTGCGGAATTTATATGTGGGCAGGTGGACATGGCTATCAAAGAGATCTGAGTTGAAGTCATGGATAATCTTCTCCATTGCCTTTCTGGAAGATGTGATAGATCCATCAGGGCGTCAGAGGGCTTGGTTTATATTACTATATTATATATTATTATATATTACTATAATGTCTTGCCTTATTTATTATTCTGGATTCCCCAACTTTTTTGTGTTTATCTATCATTTTACCATTGATACATCTACCACTTTTGGATCATTTATTGTGTAAAATATCTAGTTATAAAGTCATTTTCCTGTATTTCAATAAGCTTTTCTTTAAAATGATTAATACTTTTTTGGAAGTTTATTATAAAACTACAGTGATCAAAACTGCATAGTACCGAATAAAGATATTTCCCCTGATTGTTGGGTCAGCATTGAGTACCCTATGATAAAAATCCATATATAAGCAGTTAAGTTTTGATAAAGGAGCTCAGAACATGAAATGGTGTAGATAGCTTCCTCAACAAATGGTGCTGGAAAAATTGGTTAACTACGTATGAGAAACTAAGGCCTGATCCCTATTCTGTTTGAATCCACTTCGAACAAAAGTCGATTTAAAGTGGATCAAAGACTTTGAGATTCTAGAAGAAGCTGTTTAGGAAAATACAGGTAAAACACTTCAAGATTTGGACTTCAACAGTGCCTTCAGTGATCTGATACCACTGACAAAAGCAATAAATAACACATTATTTTTTGTTTATATATCAACTACATAAAGTTAAAGCACTTCTCAGAGAGAAAAGCAAGAAAGCAAGCAAGCAACAAGCAAGCAAGGAAGCAAGAAAGCAAGAAAACAAGAAAGCAAGAAATAAAGAAAGCAAAAAAGCAAGCAAGCAAGCAAGCAAACAAGAAAGCAAGGAAGGAAGCAAGCCACCATGGGCTATAACTAAAAACAGCTAACTGAATGGGAAAAATATTTGCATTCAACACATCAGATAAAGTTTTGATAATCAGGACACATAAATTACTCATGAAACTTCAAAAACACTATCAACAAATGTGGAGAGGAAAGGAGTAGATGAGTCTCAGAGGAAGACAGGCAGATAGTCAGTAAGCACATGAAAAATGGCCAAAAAACATATGAAAAAATGCTTATCATCACTAATCATCAGAGAGATGCAAATCAAAACAACAATGAGATACCACTTTACACCATAGAGACTGGCACATATTCAAAAGAGCAAGAACAACAAGTGCTGGCATGGATGTGGGGAAAAGGGGAACTCATCCATTATTGGTGGGAATGCCGGGCTGGTACAGCCTTTCTGGAAAACAATATGGACTTTCCTCCAAAGACTAGAAATTGAACTCCCATTTGACCCAGCCATACCACTCCTGGGAATCTACTCTGGGAAACCAAAAATACGCAGCGGAAACACCATCCCTACTTTTATGTTCATAGCAGCATTATTCACAATAGCCAGAATCTGGAAACAACCAGAGTGCCCGAGAATCGATGACTGGATAAAGAAGCTTTGGTACATCTACACAATGGAATACTATGCAGCTGTTAGGAAAAATGAAGTTATAAAATTTGCCTGTAAATGGATGGACATGGAGATTATGTTGGAGCGAAATTAGCCAGAAGGAGAGAGACAGATACAGAATGACTGCATTTATTTGCATGGCATAAATATATATGTACATATTATGATACCAATATCCAAGGTCAAGTGAAACATATATCAGGAGGTCTTGTCAAAGGCAGAAATTATCGCAAACGTGTGAGTCGGAGGTTAGGTAAGACAGAAAATGGAACAGGGTGCTAATAATTGTCGAGGGTACTAATGCCAACCTAGAACTGAGCATTAAATAGAGGCAAAAGGATACACATGACAACCTTTTAATGTATGTTCTGAAATCCATAGTCTGGAAGGTAAGGAAAAGAGAAAGAGAGAGAAAGGGAAAGAAATAAAAAAACTGCCATGGAGGTGGACTGGGGAGGGGAGGGAACCGGGGACGTTGGTGGTGGGAGATGGGCACTGGTGGAGGGACGGGTGCTGGAACACTGTATGACCAAAACCCAAATATGAACTTTTAATTGTATATCTTTTATTTGTATATCTCACGGTGGTATAATAAAATACTTAAAAAAAAAGAAAAATGCTCAGCATCACTTATCACCAGAGAAATCCAAATCAAGACTACAATGAGATACCATCTTACATCAGTGAGATTGGTGCATGTCAAATATAGTATGAACAATTTGTGTTGGCAGGGATGTGGTAACAAAGGAACTCTCATCCACTGGTGGTAGGGTTATTGTGTAGTACAACCCCTGTGGAAAACAATATGGAGAGTTCTCAGCAAACTTAATGAACTGCCATAAGACACAGAAATTCATTGTAGGGGCATCTATTCCCAGGACATAAAAGCACTCTCTCAAAAAGAATATATCACTTCACTTGATCACTTGAATCGCGTTATTCATCTACTTGCTCCAGTGGGCACCAGTAACATTTCCATTGGACCCTATCACGTGCCAATGTAGCCCAATGGCATCTGGTTGATTCAGGAATATGAAGAGCCTCAAATCATTCCTTCAGGATCTTGACAGGGAAGTCTGACCATCTTGTAGGTGGGCAGCCACGTGATCTTTGACATCCCGTGGGATCCAGTCGGTAATGACTCTAGTCCAGCAGTTGTCTCCAAATCGCATTACATGTCCAGTCCATCTGATTTTCAATGCCTTGGCAAAGGACAGCGTCCCTGATTCTGGAATAGCTAGACCAGAGGTCAGAACTCCCGATTCCTTCTCTCACTGAGTGAGGCGTGATATTCCCAGCATAGCTCTTTCGATTCCTCTCTGGAAAACCCGAATAGCATTCTCATCCTGCTTCATAGCCCAGGTCTCTGAGGCATATGTTAATGCAGGGAGAACGGTGGAGTCTAAGAGATTTTCCAAACCCAGAGTTCTTTGTTCTTTTGGTTATTTCTTCAATGTTTTTTGAAGGCAGTCCATGCCGCTCTCGGCCCTCCTGCACATGCACTTATTACTCATTGCTGTACCAAGTACAATAGCTAAGATATGAGGATCAACCTAGGTGCTAATGACAGATAAATGGGCTATGACGATGTGGTATATATACACAATGGAGTATGATGCAGTTGTAAGGAAAAATGAAATCTTCAATTTACTGCAACATGGTTGGAACTGGAAGATATCATGTTAAGTGAAGTAAGCCAGAAGAAGTCAGAAGAATAAATACAAAAAATAGGACGATCTCACTTATCTGTGAAATTTAGAATACTGGATAAGGAAATTTAGTAAAAAAGAGGATGCCTAGAATACTCTGGCTCCGTTGTGTAGAGAGGAAGCTGATGAAAAAGAGAAGAGGGAAAATGAGAATGAGAACTAATAAGTGAATAGGCATTAGGACTTCAGTTATACCAGTGATATGAGTGAGGGGTAGAGCCATACACCCAAAAACACAAGTTCAACAGAACTGATAACTTGGGATCTAAACAACAGCCACGGAAACTTAATGATGTGCCTGTCAAGTTGCACAGGTCGGGGTTGAGTGGCGTTGGGGTGGGAGGGAGTCTGGGAACACTAGTGGAGGGAAATTTCACTAGGGAGGGAGAGATTGGTGTTGAATCATTTTATGCCTGAAACTCAACTGTCAGTATATTTGTAAATCTTGGCTCTTTAATAATAATAAAATAAAATATTATTAATACTAGCATAGGCATTTTTCTCCTTAAGGTTCACTCAGCTTCAATCTCTTGATTTCTAGAACTTGTTTAAGAAGAATTGATTTTAACTAGTTTAATCATCTAATCAATATACATATATTTTTGTATTCTAAGAAATCTTATTATAGTTATAAGGGGTTATATAATTCACCATTTCTGTGTTTAAAATAGATATTTAGTTACTTGCGTTAAGCATTGTTCTATAATGCTCCAACTTTTTATGTATAAGATAGAATAAATTTTCCTAATTCTTTTGGTGGTGACTACAAGAGTATGCCACCTGCATGGCAAGCCTGGCAAGCTGCCCTGTTTAATTTGATATGCCCAATACCAGTAACAGATATATTAGTTCATTCCCATGACCTAATATAATGGTTTGAGGCTCTTTATGTTCCTGGAGTGAGCAGATGCCCTTGGGCCTCTACTAGCATGAGACAGGACATATGGAGATATTACTGGTGCCCGCTCTAGCAAATAGATGATCAATGGGAGGATAGTGATAGTGAATTCTTTTGGGAGAATTAACCATGCTAATAAAATTTCATTAAGTGTTCACAGAGACTGGCACATTCAAAAGAGCAAGAACAACAAGTGCTGGTGTGGATGTGGGGAAAAGGGACACTCATCCATTGTTGGTGGGAATGCCGGCTGGTACAGCCTTTCTGGAAAAAACAATATGGACATTCCCTCCAAAAAATAGAAATTGAACTCCCATCTGACCCAGCCATACCACTCCTGGGAATCTACTCTGGGAAGCCAAAAATACGCAATGGAAACACCATACCTACTTTTATGTTCATAGCAGCATTATTCACAATAGCCAGAATCTGGAAGCAACCAGAGTGCCCAAAAATCGATGACTGGATAAAAACTTTGGTACATCTACACAATGGAATACTATGCAGCTGTTAGGAAAAATGAAGTTATAAAATTTGCCTACAAATGGATGGACATGGAGAAGATTATGTTGGAGCGAAATTAGCCAGAAGGAGAGAGACAGATACAGAATGACTGCATTTATCTGCATAACATAAATATATAGGTACATATTATGATACCAATATCCAAGGTCAAGTGAAACATACATCAGGAGGTCCTGTCAAAGGTGGAAATTATCACAAACGTGTGGGAGTCAGAGGCTTGGTAAGACAGAAAATGGAACAGTGTGCTAACAATTGTTGAGGGTACTTATGCCAACCTAGAACTGAGCATTAAATAGAGGCAAAAAGATACACATGACAACCCTTTAATATATGTTCTGTAATCCATAGTCTGGAAGGGAAGGAAAAGAGAAAGTGAGAGAAAGGGAAAGAAATAAAAGAACCTGCCATGGAGGCGGGCTGGGGGAGAGGGAGGGAACCAGGGACATTGGTGGTGGGAGATGGGCACTGGTGGAGGGGATGGGTGCTGGAACACTGTATGACCAAAACCCAAATATGAACTTTTAATTGCATATCTTTGTAATTGTATATCTCACAGTGGTATAATAAAATACTTTAAAAAAATTTCATTAAGTGTTAATACTATTATGATCTTAATTATCATCATTGCTTCTATTTGGTTGCTTTTTTTGTGTTTTCATATTATTTTCATATTAATTTCATCATTCTAGTTAGTAATTGGTTACTTGAAAATTAAAATAGATATGTTTAAAATTGGATGTTAAAATAAAATAAACAAACAGACCAGCAAGAATTAAAGCTGCAAGGTCTTTTTTTTTTAGTTTTTCCTGACAAATGAGAGAGCAAAGCAGTACATAAAACAAAGCTTAACAAATCATGCAGAGTGTAGCAAAGTGCATATCATCCCCCATGGCCTTTAAGAAATAGTCACTATAAATCTTTGGAACTTCTTTCCACTTCCCTAAGGAAAGTTAAAAATGTTTTCTTAGGCCATAAAAGAGAATAAGCACCTGCGGTGCTATGAGAGATAATAAGTGAGAGAAAATTCTGGTAGACAAAATTCTATCACTTCTTTTGATATTAATCCTCATTAGAGCTAAGATTCATATGACAAATTATATTTCCAGTTTTAGGAGCTTCTACTATTAGCTTTTCCTCAAATTTACTATTGTGACATTAATGTTAACACATTTTAAAAATTCATGAAGACTCCAATATAGTGCCATAAATATTAGGTTTTTTTAAAAAGTACGTGAATTTCAAAAAGGGTCTAAAATTACAAAAAAATAAAGGCCTTTATTTTCAGCTAAAATACCAATCATTCTTTGCCCACTCACATTTTGTTTCCTATTTTGAATATCAAAAATTATAAATATAAAATCATATTTTAGATCAAAATTCAGATATTATGGACCAACATTAAAAACTTTTCTGTGTTCAGTATTATTCTTGTATATTAAATATATATTTTTGTCTCTTATATTCATCCTAATCACAAAACAATTTTTTTTTAGTATAAATAACACTTTGGATCTAGAAGTTTGCATTTGCCATGTTCTCATTGATAGTTTAGTGTAGTACTTTGTATGTTAAGCTACTACATTGAGAGTAGTTTAATGTAGGGCACCTCCTGCCCCCTCAGGTGTTGCAGGTGTGGCTGCCATGCTGGCTGCATCAGCAGGTGGCAGACAGGAGACAGACTTTTCTACACCCAGGGCTCTGCCCTGTGGGCCCCTGGATGGTTGATGGTCTGACAAAGAAAAAGACTGGGCCCCCTGGGATGAACCCAGAGCCACGGCAGAGCCTGGCAAGCTACCCATGTTGTATTCGATATGCCAAAAACAATAATGGACCTCATTTCCAACGAATGGAGACCTTACTAGTGCCTGCTCGAGCAAATCGATGAGCAATGGGAAGACAAGTGATACAAGTAGTTTAATGTAACCTTTAGAGTATAGTACTGAATATCTTCATTGAGAATGAATAGCATTTTTTAACTTAAGAGACATTAATTGTTATCTTTTTATATATTAAATAATCCCAGACAACTAAAATATATGACTTAAAGAAAATAGGTAATTTTAGTAAACAACATGCTAGAAATAACCAAATATTTTAATAATGAAACATTATAAAGCTTACATTTGTTTAATCAATTAATGTTTTAAGCTATATCTGAAGCAAACAAAAATAAATTTAATATTTTCATTCCTGATTCACTAATGAACCTTTAAAGAACAATTGTTGCTTTGTTATAATGCTGATTTTTGTTTCTTCAACTAATTTTTATAACATGATTCACTCCAAAGACTCACATACATGGGGCAGAGCTACTACCGGCTTTCCCTGTGCCCAGCTGATCATGAGGCTCCCAGGAGGGATGGCAGGTTCTAGTTCTTGGCCTGCCACCCCAGCAGAGCCCTCGAAAAGAAGCCAGAAGAACCCCCCACACCATGAGAGCCACCATTTTCCACATCCAGACTCCCCTGTCATCAGAACTCCGCCCAGCAGAAGAGCTTTATCATGGTCACGTGGTTCATCAATAAATACTGGAGATCAGAGGTGACTACAAGAGTATCCCACCCACATGGCAGAGCCTGGCAAGCTACCCATGTTGTATTTGATATGCCAAATACCAGTAACAATTATAGACCTCATTCCCATGACCTGATGGAATGGTTTGAGGCTCTTTATGTTCCTGGAGCAAGCAGGTGCCCTTGGGCTCTACTAGCATGTGACAGGACATATGGAGATATTACTGGTGCCTGCTCGAGCAAATTGATGATTGTCGGGGAATGCCGCCGGGTCCCCGACAGTGTCAGGGCAGAAATTCTCTTCTACCAAAACAACAAAGCTCCCAGATTATCTAGATCTGTCATCCAACAAGTACCTTTCACAAATTGTATGTTACAGTACCTCTAAGAAAATGCCTAATATTGAATTATCTTAGTAATAACACTAAAAAAGAAGTCTAACTAAATTTAATCAGTGTTTATCGACAGGAAATTGACTGTGATTTATTATTTTACCAACTTCTTGGAAAAATATTGCCTTTGGCACTAAAAGTACTGCTATATTTTGTCTTTATTCTTTTATATTGCAATAAGACTAGAATGTCAATCACAGATTTAAAATTTATCCTATCATGTCTTATCGATATTTATATGTAAATATACCTCATTTTAAGTGAAAATGATACAGCAATTCTAGTTTTAAACGTTAACCTTCCTATTATTTCTTTCCTTTTAATTAATAATATCAATAAGAACTCACAATGGTTACAGTGATGAACAGAATGGGTGATATTCGCTCTTTAAACTACTCTAAGAATAAGCCTTAGGAAAATCACTAATTTTCATTTAAAAAAGAGAGAGCATCAAGTTGCCTTCATTTCTGTACCATACTTTATGGGGAAAAGGTATTGACTAGTGTAAAGATGATTTCAACAATAAATAAAGTTTTTCTTATGAATTTAATAACACAGAAAAATAAAACTATCAATCAGTCCCAAGAGATACAAGAATGAGTGTCATAACCAATAGGAAGATGTAACAATTTTTAGGGGAATGGGAGCAAACCAAGTGATATGCTTACTCTTGGCCAGGGGCCGAGGTTGGCCCTCATGCAATTGGGCAAGCACCCTACCTCCTATACTATGGCTCTGACCCCTATCTTTTATAAATGCATTTTTATAAATGTCAAATGCTACATCTAAACAAAGGCTAGAATTAATTTATTACTTTTAGCTAAAATTTGTTGGCCTAAAAAACAATTTCATTAGTCCAGCTATTTTTTCAAACTGGGATTTTATAACTTAGAAATTATGCCTTGATGACATTAGCATATACATATAAAAATTTTAAATGAAGACTATTCTACATCAAAAGCTTTTACTAATTCCAATTGTCTGCTGAAATTAGTTAAATGAACTTCCAGTCTTCAGAATTTATTTTAAATTCTAGAAAAACATTAACTGTACAGAATTTACTGTTATATATTCTCCCCACTATTATTGGAAATAAAATATTATATAATGTAATTTTCATATTATACAATATAATTTCAGAGTAATGAAGTTATCAAATATTTCTGCCTCAAAATGTGAATACATTTATAAGAGTAAGTTTGTTTCTTTATATTTCTTTTAAGTTTATACTCCACAGAGTATATATGTATTGCCTTTATATTAGTTATATAATAATATACAACGAATTGTGATTTTCACAAAGTTATTGGCACAGTAGTCAGTAACAGCAGGGGGAAAATTTTGTCATATAAAACAAAAATAACTAGGATTATAGGAATTTCATTTTAATTAGGGAAAAGGCATAAAACAGTAGTTAACAGGACTTTGGTATACAGGATAAATATGGAAGCAAAATTTCTCTGTGAGAGAGGGGGAACTCTGACCCACAAAAAACAGCCTTTAACAAAACTTATATTCTACTCCTTTGTGAAATGGATATTTCTGAAATAGGACTTCTGTTTTTGTTGACAGCAAAATCAATTGCAACCAGAAAAGAAAAAAATAAACTCAATGGGATAGATACATAGGAGTGAAAGACACAAATAAAAGTTGTGTTGGGTTCTGAGCTGCTAGCCTTAGGGTCCAATATTTTCTTGTGACAAAACCTTAAAGGCAGAACCAGAAATGGGCCCTGCCCATATGGTTACACCCAAAACTTGATCACTTGACATCCCATTATTCCAGAGCGGGCACCAGTAACATTTCCATTTGACCCTATCACGTGCCAGTGTAGCCCAATGGCATCTGGTTGCTTCAGGAATACAAAGAGCTTCAAACCATTCCTTCAGTGTCTTGATGAAGAAGTCTGACCATCTTGTAGGTGGGCGGCCACATGATCTTTTGACATCCCGTGGGATCAGTTGGTAACGGCTCTAGTCCAGCGGTCGTCTCCAAATCACATTACATGTCCAGCTCATCTGATTTTTGATGCCTTGGCAAACAAGACAGCATCCTTGACTCTGGAACAGCGACAGAGGTCTGAGCTCCGGATTCCTTCTTTCACTTGAGTGAGGCGTGATATTCCAAGCATAGCTCTTTTGATTCCTCTTTGGGAGACCCGAATAGCGTTCTCATACTGCTTTCATAGGGCCCGGTCTCTGAGGCATATGTTAATGCAGGGAGAACGGTGGAGTCAAAGAGATGTGCCCGGAGCCGGAGGTTCTTTGTCCTTTTAGCTATTTCTTCGATGCTTTGAAGGCATTCCATGCCACCTCTCTTCCTCCTACACAAGCTCAGGTTTTAGGTCGTTCATCATATTGACTTCTTGACCTAGGTACACATAACTGCTGCATTAAGAGATGTTTGTTCCATCGAGAGTGAATGGGGCCTCTGGAACTAGTTCATTTTTCATGAACATAGTTTTGCTGAGATTCAGGTGTAGACCTATCTTTCCACATTCCACACCCAGAACATCTGTGCTTATTCAAGCTAAGGTGAGACAGAATGTGCTTGGTCTTATGACCTCTGATCACAGGGATATGTATATCAATGATCAATACCTTGCAAATGTTACTTGCAAATGCTAAATCTGTGATTGTCATTTGTTTCAAAGACTCTTATCTGTTACAATGGTCCAGGAGCTTGCAAATGCCCTGTGATGTGTGTTGTACTCCCTCTGCCCACAAAGGCTTAAATTGTGTCCAGTAAAGGGAGTGTTGCTATCCAGAACTCCCCACTGCTTCCATGTCTTTCTTTCTTTCCTTTCTCAGCAGTTGCAGCAAGGCAGAGTTTCCCCTAAGTCCATACCTCTCCTTTTTCTGCAGGGATGAAGTCCAGCAAGATCTAGGTCTTCCTCATTTGTGCGGGGGCTGCTGGCCAGGGCCCCCAACAAGTTCTATTGAATTAAATTGTGTTTCTAAAATCTATTGAATTAATTTGGAAAACAATTTTACCACACAGTTATATATTACTCTTTGTGTGATCTTTTGTTTTCCACAAGCAAATTTAGTTTAGAAAATTGCCACCCTAAATGATATCATTCCTTGAGATGAGAATCTATTCAAGGTATTAATAGATGCATGACAAAAAAATGCTTACTCTGCAATTATCAATAGGGACAAATGTAGTAAAGAATCAACAGGAAGCAAACAAAGAATTCCCTAATTACAGGTCACTTGATCACTTCTTGATCACTTGAATCCCGTTATTCATTGATTTGCTCGAGCGGGCGCCAGTAACATTTCCATTGGACCCTATCACGTGCCAATGTACCCCACGGGATGTCAAAAGATCATGTGGCCGCCCACCTACAAGATGGTCAGACTTCCTTGTAAAGACCCTGAAGGAACGGTTTGAGGCTCTTCATATTCCTGAATCAACCAGGTGCCATTGGGCTACAATTACAGGTCACTTTTTTTAAAACCAAGAATGGGCAGGCAAGCCAGCTGTTCTAATAACAAAGACAACTTCGTTAGGCATAACATGGTGATATTCTTAATTTTTATAAATCACTCCTTTTTTTCTTTTGTGTTTATGGGAGAGATTGAGATCATTCTTAGCAGTGCTCTGGGCATACTCTTGGTTCTGTGCTCAGGGTACACAGGCTCTGGTCATGGTACAAGATATGATGCCAAGGATGGAATCCAACTTCACCATATGCAAGGCAAGAGATTTATTCCTGTACAAATTCCCCAGGCCACATGTTTGTTTTTAAATCCAAGTGTGAAAACCCAGCAAGTCACTGTACAGAAAAAGTTTGTAGCCAAAATATTCAGTTAGTTTATGTATGTATAAACCAAAATATGGCCAACATAAAAAATAAGTTAGGGAAAAATTATAGATCAATGGTGGTTTCTACGTTTCTATTTGGAGTGAATCACTTGTATCACTTGTATCACTTGTCTTCCAGGTCATCATCTGTTGGAGGACAGGTTTAGTTAGTTTGGGAGTTTTGTTGTTTTGCCCACTCCCAGCTTAATCTATTTAAGCCACGTTCATTCTAATGAGACCTCTCTTCTATGTAAACACTGCTAGAGGTGTGGCAGTTACAGAAGTCACCTTGACTGAATAACTTCTGACTTATACATCTACTAAGACTTCTATGTTTTCTAGATTGGGCACAACTCCTCTTTATGCCCACTGCACCCAGCGTGGGACAGTTAGAATTTACCAGGAGACTACCACCCTGGCTACGCTGAGACTATAGGAAGACTATAGGAAGGATCATACTAGTTTGCTCTAAGCAGGCGAGTGTGACCCTTTCAGTACACGAGAACAAGATACTCAGAATCACCCTGGTGCAGATAATAATAAAGACCTTGTGGGTACCATCTAGATTACATGAAGCTCATGAAATTAAGATGTATTACTTTATATCAGCCCCCTCTCTCCAGTGTTTTACATGAGAGATAATCTCATCCTCGGGATTAGTCCTTGGCATAATCTTTGTTTATACCTGCAATAGGGTGTGGCACCACCCTTCTACACTCTGTTGGATTACTTTGGTGTATATAGGGGAGCAGCTTTTGGCTCCTCAGCTTTTTGCTCTTTGGTCTTTTGCTCCTTCTTCTGGGTAGGACTCATCCTCGGGTGAGATCCTCTCTCTTTGATGGGAGACTTAGCTCTTTTGTATGGTCTAAGTTTGGACCAGAGCTAGAGTTTGTTCATTATATTGGAGTGCTTTGGAAGAGCTTTTGTACTATTATTAAAAGCTTTTTTGGAACTGCACCGGACTGAGTTTTTATCTGTTCTCCCGGCGTCCTCGGAGGTAGAAGATAACTTCTGTCCTGACACTGTCGGGGACCCCAGCGGCATCCCCAACAGGTACTCACACTAGCTTGAGGTCTAATTTAATATATTCTCAACATGGCATAACATTGAAGTATCATAATATCCCAAATCAATATCAATTAAAGTAATCTAGGAGAGCCCCGTTGCTGTGCATTCATTAATTACAAAATTAAAATTCAAAGTTAAAATTCAGGGACAGTTTATTATTAACATGAAAAGCTTCATTTTTTCAAGAATACTTTCTCAAGTCAAATACTATGCCCTTCATTTAAATTTACAATATAAAGCAAATTGTAATTTACTTAAAAATATTGACCTTAATTTTTCTGTTTCTAAATTTTCTTCTCCAGTTCTATACTTAGAACTCTGCTTCAATGTCAACTCCTCCAAGAACACACAGCTACACTCACTTTAGACCCACATCAACTCCCTGAGAGCCTAGTGTAATATATTGTATTATTTCATGAAACCTGATTTTCTAGAGCAATATACTGCATTATTTCACGATGCCTGCTATACTAATGAGCTTCCTCAATAACTTGAAAAGAGAATTTCACTTTCCAAAAGGATACAGAAGTAACATAGTTATTGTGTCTAAATAAGTTGCTTAATTTGCCAATGTTTTGCCATTTAAATTACAACATAAAAGACTAAAGTTGATCAGCAAATTGGGATCACATGCCTAATGTGATGTCAGGAAGTCAAGTAAGGACAAACTAAGGATTCAGCTGAAAAGTGATTGACATAAAGTGCCATTAAATAGTTAATCACTATCAGTATGTCCATCCCTTATATATACTCAATATCCCCAAAGTTAACAAGATTTCAAAAATTTTAGAATTTTATAAACAACTAAGAAATTGTCTTCTCTAGGAACAATATCTCTATGAATTTTATGAGCCCTTCATAAAATATATTGACTATTGTGGTGCATACAACTTCATATTTATTTTATATGTTATGTAGAAAACAATATTGCACCACAGCCGAAGTTTGAATTTAAATTTTATTTCAGGAAATGTGAGTCTAAATTTAAAGTGTTATAGTTATAGCTTTCTCTTTTCTGGAAAAATGTTCTTATTACCTAACAAATTAAGGGTAAAGTAATACATTAAAGTGCAACGTGGATGCAATACCAGCTGGTGTTTTCATACTTTATTGCTCACATGTTGAAAATACGTTTAACACTTAAGCATATGATAGTTTTCATTTCATTTTAGAGTTTTGGGAGCTAGTAATGGAACAAACATCTTGACAAAGATGCATTTATTGAAACATCAATTTAGTAATTCAATTAGATTGACTATGAATCTTACACTTTTTATAAAACCTCTTTAGGGACTATATACATTTTGTTGAAGCTAAGAAACCATGTTTTATGTTACACTGAAGGGTAACAAACTGCAAGCTAATTGACTTTGCTTATTGAAAAGGAATTCTTTTCTTCTTTCTTAACTTCAAAATAGATCTCTTCTGTTTCCTGACAATTATTTAGAACAGATTTCAGTTCTAGTGTGATTGACTTTAACATAACACATAAAGTTGAAATCAGAATGTTTGTTAAAATTCTAACGTTTGTACATGTAAGGATAAAAGAAGAAAATACAATTTTCTCAACACGGGAAGGGATATGATTTCTTCCTCCAAAGTACAACATCTTAGATGCAGTGTGGAGAGAAATCAATATTATTCAGTGAAAATCAACAGTGAAAACATTAAGAAACCAGAACAGTGAAACTGTAATCACCTTCAATCCAGATCATAGGAGATAAGGACTTTTAGGAACTCCTAAATGATTTTACATCTAAATTTAGCAAGCCCTTGATTATGTGTTCCTTTTCCTTGTGATATTTTCTGCATGAAAAAAATTAACTCCTAGATAAACCTATGGACTTATGTAAAAGTCAATAAACAGATATCTAAGTTCTTTCTCCCATATCAAACAATGTAACTTTCAATAAAACAGTTATACATATTTCTAGCTTGCTCTACTATTACTATGGTTAATTACTATTTTGCTTGACTTACTATAATGTTTTTGATTGTTAAGATTTTATAGATTTTTTAAATTTTATCCCCCTTCATACATCTTACTGTGTTGACTGCTGTGCTGAATGTAACCAGAGTAGAGATTTAGTAAAGTTCAATACAGATCAGAGCATTTTAAACCAGTCTGCACAGTAAACTGAAGGAGTGTAAATTCCCTTTGTTTGCAATTTAGTCAGTGTGCTTTGAAGTGGAATCCTATCAAGGAAAGCCCTTGGGGCCTTGGCAACAGAGGAGATCAATTGTACACTGGTAGATTATTTAAAGGTCATTTTTGTCAGAAGGATGTTTGAACTGTGTTCAATACTGCCATTCCCACCTCCCTTTTAAGTGATGGAAAAATGCCTGTCTTTTTTTTTTTATTGTTATTAGACCTTTTCCTTGAATGTATATCCTATTATGTTGTCAACAAAATGCCTCTAAACATCAAAAAGAGAGATAAGCAATAGCAATAAACACAAAATTAGAAAGAAAGAAATTTTGAAAGAAAGAAAAAAATGCAAAGAAGCCTTTTCTAAAAAGGGATCTCTTACTGGACACAATAGTTTAGAAATCATAGTTTTGAAGTATGGGTACTATGTCATTATCTTTAGACCAATTGAGACAAAAGCTTTGGTTCCCTCTAATAATGTGGCTTCAAAGGAGCATAATTATATGTGCTAAAAAAGAAACAAAATAGCATAGCAAGTATGGACCTTTTTTTAAAAATGTAGTTATATGTTTTGAATTTTTAAAAAATGGAAACAGTGAAAATTTTTTATTATTTTATTGAAGTTAACCATTAAAGATATATCTTGTATATGTCATATAGTTAATTCAACTAAATTATTTTGTCCTATACAACTTTTAAACTGAGGTGTAGTAACATTTTCAGGTTAGAAAATGAAAGAATAAAACTGTCTACACATGAAAATTCCAATAACTCAAATGTGACTACATAAAATAAATTAAGAAAAAATACAGTTATTTTCTAGTTATCAAGATATTTTAATAGCAGACATAATAATTCTAGTATAATTTCACTAAATACTCTCTACTGTAATGCAGAATAATAGCTTCACACACTTAGAATTCCAATCTAATCACAAATTGTTACAAATAAAGAAACTCAATTTGGTGGATCTTTAAGCTCTACATTGAAACATATTCTTTGAATCACCAAGAAATTATATCTGAAACATTAAAATGGTGCAGATAGGCATCCAAATATTTTAATGATTTAATTATTGACTTCACAGATAAAGAATTTCATAATTGTAAACAGGAGCAAAAATACATATTACTTGCTTTTGAATAATAAAAAGCATTTTCCTAACATTAAGGAAAAAGGAGTTGTTTAAAAGTTTGTAAATGATGACACACAATCAGATGAGAATCCAATATCCATATCAATCACTGAAGAAAATATTTATTTGCTTGAGAGACTCTATGAGATTACTTTTAGCTATATCTAAATAAAATTACAACTATATAAATTTTCCTAGTGTATTATTGATGCTTAAATGTGTATTTTTGTTATTTAATGTTTGGGTTTTTAAAAAATCTTTATTGATAGAAGTATTGTAAATTGGGATATTACTAAGGGAGGTTTTGTCTGTACATAATTTCTACACCACACCTGTAACAATAGTGCCTTACTCCCAAAAGACCTAAAGTCCGAAGGCCCTTCCCTTTCAAGTACTCCCTCCAGCCCCACAAACTCAATTTTGTGGATCAACTACTTTGTGACTACTGTGTTATGAATGTTAGAGCCACATATGAGAGAAAACATTCTGTATTTGTTCCTTTCCTTACAACTGACTTCACTCAGCATGGTATTCTCTAGATAAATCCATTTCATGGCAAATTGCATGATTTTGTCCTTTCTTACAGCTACATAGTATTCCTTTGTCCATATATACCACAACTTCTTGATCCATTCATCCATGTTTGGGCATTTGAATTGTTTCT
Organism: Cryptotis parvus; assembly: GCA_021461705.1. Classification (NCBI taxonomy): domain Eukaryota; kingdom Metazoa; phylum Chordata; class Mammalia; order Eulipotyphla; family Soricidae; genus Cryptotis; species Cryptotis parvus. Next base: position 20,505 of record JAJIBD010027318.1, read on the forward strand.
ATATCTTTGCTATCACATTAAATGGAACAATGCACATGGCTGTGAAACATAGCCTGCTGACACTGCCAGTACTGGTTGTTGTCCCTGCAATATTTTATCTCATCTGACTTCCTACCATCCAAACTTAATAGAAATGGGTCTTTTAGTTACTTTCGAGAATGATGAATGCTCCACCCTCCTATTGGAATAGTGAAAAATATTTCAAGATTATTACAAGCATTGCAGTTATAAAACCACTTTATTTTCTTAACACAATTTTCCTCCAATTGAACAAATGATTAAACATCAAAGGTTAAGCCATTTATGTATTGATGTCCCATAGAACTGCTATTCTTCATTTTTCTTTATTGAATTTATGAATCATACCCTGAGGTGTTCAGGGTTTACTCTAGCTCTGCACTCAGGGATAGCCACTGGTGTATTTAAGGGACCATATACGGTGCACTGGATCAAACTCAGGTCAGCTGCATGTACCCTATGTACTGTACTATTACTTTAGCCCTGGAACTATTGGTAGGAAAATAATTGAAAATGTTGAAAAATAGCAAAGGAAATGAGATGGTAGTGTCATAAAAGTGAAATAAAAAATGATAATCATTTAATTTTCCCTTAAATTTTCTTCAGAGAATTACCTTCTCATTTTCTCTTACCATATTTTGATAGGATTTTTGGAATCTTTTTGTTATTATTGTTAATCTTCATCAGTACGGTGCATGTGTTTGTATGTTGTGCTGAGTGTGAATGTTCTCACTCATTCATTTGGATGTCTTTTAGTTTTATCATTTTTTTTTAGCCATTGGTAGGTTTTCTAATTTGATGTAGTCCAATTTGTTTATTTTTGCCTCTGTAATATCATAAAAACCATGTCTGAGGCTAAAATCATGAAGTGTGCGCTTAAAGTCCAAAATGCATTTCACGAATTCTGATTTCAAGATCTTCGAATTTTCAAAGATATTTTGAATTTACTTTTGTCAAAAAGTGGGACATATGGATGATTATTCTTCTTTTATTTTTTTGCCATGCTGTTTCTTAGCTATACCAACACCATTTGTTTAGGAGCTCTTTTTACTCCCCTTTATATACTTTGTTTTGTCAAACAATAATTGACTATAGATCTGGTGACTTGTCTCTGGTTGCCATATTCAAACCCCTTAGTCAAAAAGATTTATTCCAGTGCCATGTTGCTTTATTTTTTTTTTAAATCATTAGATCTTTATAATAGGTAGTTTTTTTTCTTTTTTGTGTCACATCCAGTGATGCTCAAAAATCACTCCTGGCTGTGCAAGGGGGACCATATTGGAAGCAGAGAATCAAAACCCGGCTGAATGTGTGCAAGGCATATGCTCTACCCATGGTCTTATTGCTCCAACCCCTGCCTGATCTCTAGTAAACAAACCTTGCCCCTACATCCAGAAAGCACAGCCAATTAGCAAGGAAGCCCCACTCATGTGACCCATGGCCAATGAGCCTGTGCTCCCTGCCAGACTCAAGAGTATACTGTTACCAGCTGAAACTGAGCCTCAGCATCCCCTTAACTCCACCTGAGCACAGGTTTTCCAACCATCAACTTCAATGTGATCACAGTCATAATGAGTCTGCCAGAAACATATTAACTTGATCCTTCTCAAATTTGAAACACAGTCACAGCTAGATACACATGACTGCATATCTTTTGTTGGCATTTATTGCTGCTTGATTTTGACACAAAGTAGCCCTAGGATATTGCAAACTCCAACCTATGGTTGACTCTTAGGGCCTCACAAACAACATGTAGCTGTCACTTGGCACTTGTGACCAATAACCTTTTGATGTTTCTCAGATTTTCTTGAAACTGGAGTTACAGAAGCCACCAGTTCTGGACTCTGAGTCCCTCTGTCTTTGCTCAGGACTGTGCGCTGCCAAAGGCACAGCAGAACATTATCAATACTGAGCAACCAGGCACTGTCACAGCCTGCTTGACATTGATGCCACAGATTCTGCTGTTCACAAGCATTCAGAAGTTCTGGGTGTTTGCCCAGAGCCACTTGACCTCAGTGCTTTAGCTGCTGCCAGATACCAGTGACCACAAAACCCCTGGTCACTACCCAAGTTTATTTGACCTTAGTGCACCAGGCATTGTGAAATATTCATGACCACAGTACCAGAGTGATCAACCAGATTAGAGCAACAGCCGCTGCCTGGCACCTATGATGTAAAGCCTTTGCCATTGATCAGATCAGACCCAATCCCAGGATCTGACACAGATCCTACTCCAAGGTCTTCATGTAATACTAGACTTAACAAAGGGAATAAAGGCCCTACCACAATGAAGGATGAAGATGAAAGACTGGCCATACTCCAAATATAATATAAACTCCTCAAAAAAATACTTCTAAGTAACAATCATAACAATGATCGTGAAATAAGAAGCTTAATGAAACAGAATATCTGTTCAGCAAGAATGGAAAAATTTGATCAAAGTATAAACATAAATTATAGAAAATAGAAGAAAATAGAGCTAAATAATAGAGTAGCAGAACAAAAATAAAAGCACTTGACAATAAAAACAGAAGCCGAAGATTAAATAGTAAACTTGAGTAGTAGGTAAAGAAAACTGTCCAAAAAAATGGACTAGATGAAAGTTTAAATAAAAATTTTAAAAAAAGATATAAGTGGAACAACATCAAGAAGAATGACAATCAGAGTGCCTATTATCCAAATCACCACAGAGTAAACAACATTGATATCAAGAGACCCAAACTTTAACTATTGATCTTAGAAAGGTGCCTGTCGAGAGGGCAGGCTTAAGGGGTTAGTGTATGGGAGAGAATGTGGGAACATTGATGGAAGGAAACTGATATAGGTGGTGGGGTCAGTGCTGAAATAATGTATGTCTAAAACTCAACAATGAATAACCTTGTAAATCACTGTGCTTTAATAAAATTCATACATTCTTACTTAATAAAGGGAGAGATAAAATTATATAATTGAAAAAATAAAAATTCTGAGGGTAGGGTATTATATGTCTTTAAAATTATTTTAATTTGTTTAAAAAATCATTCCTTTGGTATAGATACAAAAAATGTCATGATCATTGGAAGGTCTTACCAGTGTCCCTTTCTAAGCGGGTAGTAGTGGGTTTTAGCAAGTGTCTTTTTTAGACTCTAGTGGATCTGGCATAAACTCCACTATTATATTACGTAATAGATATTCTGACCTTCTCTGGACTCAAAGTGGAGAAAAAAAGGAAGATGAGAGCTTTATCAGAGGTTTTTTGTAGAAATACTTATAGCAACAAACATCTCCAAATACACACAGGCGAGTGTGATCCACATACAAACAGGCAAGTGTGATCATTTCAGTATACAGAGAGCAAAATACTCAGAATAACCCTGGTGCAGATAATAAGAAGGACCTTGTGGGTACCATCTAGATTACATGATCACTTGATCACTTGAATTCCGTTATTCATCGATTTGCTGGAGCGGGCGCCAGTAACATTTCCATTGGACCCTATCACGTGCCAATGTAGCCTAATGGCATCTGGTTGATTCAGGAATATGAAGAGCCTCAAACTGTTCCTTCAGGGTCTTTACAAGGAAGTCTGACCATCTTGTAGGTGGGCGGCCACGTGATCTTTTGACATCCCGTGGGATCCAGTCGGTAATGGCTCTAGTCCAGCGGTTGTCTCCAAATTGCATTACATGTCCAGCCCATCTGATTTTCGATGCACTTGGCAAACGAGACAGAGTCCCTAATTCTGGATTAGCGACCGAGGTCAGAACTCCGGATTCCTTCTCTCACTTGAGTGAGACGTGATATTCCAAGCATAGCTCTTTCGATTCCTCTCTGGGAGACCGAATAGCATTCTCATCCTGCTTTTCGTAGGGCCCAGGTCTCTGAGGCGCATGTAAATGCAGGGAGAACAGTGGAGTCAAAAGAGATGTGCCCAGAGCAGGAGGTTCTTTGTCCTTTTAGCTATTTCTTCGATGCCTTTGAAGGCATTCCATGCCGCTCTCTTCCTCCTGCGCAGCTCAGGTTTTAGGTCGTTCATCATGTTGATTTCTCGACCTAGGTACACATAACTGCTGCATTCAGAGATGTTTGTTCCATTGAGAGTGAATGGGGCCTCTGGAACTAGTTAATTCTTCATAAACATAGTTTTCTTTAGATTCAGCTGTAGACCTATCTTTTCACATTCTCGGTCAAAGTCAGCCAGCATTTGTGCTGCTTGGCTAATGTTTGGTGTTACTAGAACGATGTCATCAGCGAAGCGGAGGTGGTATAGTTGCCGACCATCTATCTTCACTCCCATTCTTTCCCATTCTAATTGTTGCATGATGTCCTCGAGGGTGGCACTGAAGAGTTTTGGTGAAATGGTATCACCCTGTCGAACCCCTTTTTTCACATTAATGATCACTTCTTTGTTTAATGGTGAGATCCTGGTGGTGAATCCGTAATACAGCTCACGAAGGATCTTGATGTATTGGGTTTGAACACCCTGTTTGGCTAGGGCTTTGATGACTGCTTCAGTCTCCACAGAATCAAAGGCTTTCTGTAAATCAATGAACGTGAGACAGAGCGGCATCTTGTACTCCATACAAACCTAGATTACATGAAACCCATGAGATTAAGATGTATTTTATATCAGCCTTTTCTCTCCTCCACTGCTTTACATGAGATAATCTGGGAAGAAGGGATTAGTCCTTGGCATAATCCTTTGTTTATGCCTGTAATAGAGTGTGTCACCACCCTTCTACCAGCTGTTTAGGGTTCTTTGTTGACAGGACACTCCCTGTCACAGATAGGATTACTTTGGTGTATGGAAAGGGACTGGCTTGAGGCCCCCTTCCCCTCTTCTCCTTTCCTCTCCTTTGGGGTAGGACTCCTTGGGTGAGATCCTCTCTCTCTTTGGTGGGAGACTTGGGCTCTCTTGTATGGTCTGTTCTGACCAGAGCTTGAGTTCTATCATTATATTGGATTGCTGTGGAAGAGCTTTGTACTATTAGAAGCCATTTTGGAACTGTGCCGGACTAGTGAGTTTTCATCCGTTCCCTGGAGGCCTCAGAGGTAGAAGAGAACTTCTGTCCTGGTACTGTCTGGGACCCCAGTGGCTCCCGACAATGTGTATCTTTTTGCCTGTGTCCAATACTCAGTTCTAGGCTGGTATTATCACTTGCAGCAGTTTTTAGCACACTGTTTCCTTCTCTGTCCCACCCAACCTCCGACTCCCAGATGCTTGTGGTAGATTCCACTTTTGAAGACTTCCTGATCCATGTTTTGTCTGACCTTGGATTTTGATATAATATATATAACATATATATATATACATATATATATACATATATATGCTAGGATATATAGATACATATATCTGTATGTCTGTCTGGAGACAGACATGGGGCAGAGCTGCTACTGGCCTCTCCCTGTGCCCAGCCGCTCATGAGGCACCCGGGAGGGATGGCAGGTTCTAGCCCTGGCCCGCCACCCCAGCAGAGCCTCTCAACAAGCCAGACAACCCCCCACTCCTTGAGGGCCTCCATTTTCCACATCTGGACTTCCCCTCGTCAGAACTCCACCCAGCAGACCAGCCTATCGCAGCCTGGCTCGCCTGGCCGCTTGCGACTGCGCAGTTCATCAATAAATGCTGGATTTAGAGATGACTACAAGAGTATGCTACCCGCACAGCAGAGCCTGGCAAGCTACCCGTGTCGTATTTGATATGCCAGATACCAGTAACAATTATAGACCTCATTCCCATGACCTGATGGAATGGTTTGAGGCTCTGTATGTTCCTGGAGCAAGCAGGTGCCCTTGGGCTCTACTTGAATGAGACAGGTCATATGGAGATGTTACTGGTGCCCGCTCGAGCAAATCGATGATGAACTGAAAGACAGTGATACAGTGATAAAATTTTTAGTTGTAAATATGAAAAAAATCAATATATCAATCAAAAGGTACAGAGTTGTCAGATAAATAGAAAACAAAATCCAGCAATGTGTGGTCTGAGCTTTCATGGTAAACAGTTTCAAAGTAAGGATAATAAATAACCATTCGCTCAATTGGTATCCTAAGCAATGTAAGGACAGTCAAACTGACATCAGAGAGACTAGATTTAAAGCTAAAAATGTTAATAAGAGAGTGGAATGAAAAACCCATATAATGAGGGGCTAGAGTGATAGCACAGCAGGTAGGGTGTTTGCCTTGCACGCGGCTGACCCTAGTTCGATCCCCAACATCCCATATTGTTGGCCTACCCTAGTTTGATCCCCAACATCCCTGTGCACTGCCAGGAGTAATTCCTGAGTGAAGAGCCAGGAATAACCCCTGAACATTACCGGGTATGACCAAAAAAAGCAAATATATGTATATTTTCTTTTTTTGGTAATTTTATATATATATATAATTACCAAATTATAATTATATATTTGACAATTATAATATATATCATTATATATATAAAATTGCTTTTGATATTATGTCTATACAAAATGATTAAACAATCAAACCAACATAAGTGGTTTAACACATACACATGTATATGCACTAAAGGCACAGAGCTAGAGATTAATACAATTGGAACAACATTGACTAGGCAGGAAAAGAGTGCATTTCAGCAAGTTAATAGTTTGTTTGCGGACCTTCAACTCCCCTCTCAAAACACTTAACAATGGGCAGATAAACCAAATAAACACTCAATGAGAAATCAACTGCCTAAATAAGCAGTTGGATGATCTTGACTTAATGGACACATGAAGACCATTCACCCCACAAAAGATAAATAAAATTTACTTTTTGTTGCTCATGGAACATTCTCAAGTATAAAACAGGTTTAGACCAAAACAAGTCTTAAAGCCCAACATGTATGATGTCAGACTCAAACTGGGTTTGGAAAGACCAAAGCACTTACTCTATCTCCTCGTCCTGACTGATATTCTTTAGAATTGAAGTGTCATAACATAATTTATTTTTTTTGTGAAGAGTGAAAAAGTGCTCTATAAAATTTTGATCATATTGTCACTTCCTGAGGCCATATACATTACAACTTGCTAATTATGTCATAATTAACTTAAAATAAATGTTATTTATAAGCATATTTATAAGCATTTGTTTTAATTTATGTACTGATTAATATGTGTCAGGAACAGTCATGAACTGTTTTAAAAAATCTGTTTTAACTTTGTTTTCATCAATATATAACAGGATTTTAGTGACATGGTCCTATCTCTGTCAGGACACTATTTTACATAAGGAAGTCCTCAATGTAAAAGCCTGATTTTCACTAGTACGTTGTATTATACAGAGCGTTATTGCCCTTTTCTTGCTATTAACCGGGTTTTAGTACTACTGGGGCTTTTATAAACCAATATAATGTATCACATTCTTGTAATGATTTACTCTTATCACAAAACTAGAAATTTTCCTCAGTGAAGTAAAATAAACTAAATAATATATAATCTAAACTGATGATAGAACATGTTAAATCATATGGTTATCATTTTCAGCCTGACTTTAAGTATCTTTCATTTGTGTACAAATGGAAAAGTACAGAATATACCAAAATTTGTAATTATTATAGTGATGAGTTATGTGATAAATTTCTGCAACAGATAGTTTACTTCTTATTAGAAATGGTCAATCAATATATTAACATGTTTTCTTATGTTTTCAAGTTGTTTCCTCTAATAAGATACAGGACAAATATCCAAGTTTGCTTGAGTTTTAAATGGACATTCACTCTGCTACGCATGAATGTTCAATAAAGAAAGACATAAACCCATTTTGTAAGTGAGAGGTGGCATCATTTTATTCTCAAGATATGTTAGAGATAATTTTAAAAAATCAACCTTGTTACTGTTTTCACTCCTCTTGCTTTCATTGAGTGTGTCTTTGTTGTTCTGTGTGTTATGTCTGTTCTTTGTTGTTTGCATGCTGGTGTACATAAAAGATGTTTGATGAACTAAGGCATTAAAAAAGTAAGGATAAAATCCAATATGTATCATCAAATATGCTTATTTTATTCTAATCTATTATATACTACTTTAAGAACATTTCACCTTTACTCATTTAACATTGCAGGGTATGACTCAAAAAAGCAAATATATGTATATTTCTTTTTTGGGTAATTATATATATAATTACCAAATTATAATTATATATTTGACAATTATAATATATATCATTATATATATAAAATTGCTTTTGATATTATGTCTATACAAAATGATTAAACAATCAGACCAACATAAGTGGTTTAACACATACACATGTATATGCACTAAAGGCACAGATGGGCTGGACATGTAATGCGATTTGGAGACAACTGCTGGACTAGAGCCATTACCGACTGGATCCCACGGGATGTCAAAAAAGATCACGTGGCCGCCCACCTACAAGATGGTCAGACTTCCTTGTCAAGACCCTGAAGGAACGGTTTGAGGCTCTTCATATTCCTGAATCAACCAGATGCCATTGGGCTACATTGGCATGTGATAGGGTCCAATGGAAATGTTACTGGCGCCCACTCGAGCAAATCAATGAATAATGGGATTCAAGTGATCAAGTGATCATTTAACCATAATTTAATTCAACAAATATTGGATATTACCTCTATTCTTGGGTCTGCCATTAACTCAAATGTATTCTCTAAAATTGAAGTTTGTTCAATGGAAACGCAAGTGGCTAAGCAAAGGGTGATGCTGATTATCATGTAAAGAAACTCAAATATGTGTATATAACACTGATATCTTTATAAATCATTTTGAGTCTTTAGCATATGGAAAAATTGGAAAAATAATGGCAATTGTTGCTTCATGTCACCAACCCATGATGGCCATGTTTCCCAATGTGTTGGGGACATAAAGTCATCCCCTACCCACAGATAGACAGAAAAAATGAGTCAATAGATTGATGGCGACAGATGACTTTATTGAGATTAAACATTAATAATTTAGTGAAAGAGACACTGCACATACATGAATAAAAAGGGAAGCAATGTAATAAACAATCAACAGACGGGAGAGAAGTAAGGCACAAAAGAGAAGTTAAACATAGGCACCAGGAAATTGGGAGTGATCCCGGGAAATTGGGAGAGGCTCAGGAGCACGGAGGTGTATGGTAGCAATGGTTGCAAGGTAACTACTAACAAATCAATTAACATAAGGAAAGCAATTCCATTAACATAAGCTCTCTGCAAGGAAAGGGAAGATGGCCCAAATTCAAGCCTGAGAGACAATGAGTTGGCAAATCTGTTAACTGTCCTACAGCAATTATAAATTATGGGGAGATAGTAATTCCATTTGACCTCTGGGTTCTACTCTATATGCAACACTACACTATTCCTGAAGCAGGCAGATGCCATTGGGCTACACCGGCATGTGATAGGGTCAAATGGAAATATTACTGGTGCCCACTCGAGCAAATAGATGAATAACAGGATGTCAAGTGATCAAGATATCAAGGGGAGATAGTACCCCTTTGGATGCGGTCCTTCCCCATCTCTGGAGTGGTATCTCTGTAGCCCTCTAACCTCTAGGAGAAACCTAGGAGAGTTGCTCAACAGTGTGGCACTGACCAGGCTCTGCAACAGTGCCAGCAAGGATGTCAACAACACAGGATTTAAAAAATAGAAAAAGAAAATTTGGAATTTTTCATCAATGGCACAATATCAAAAGTTATGTTTTGTGGAGATTGTGAAATAAAATGTAGTTGATAGTTAGCAAATATGGCAAACTATACACTATTCTCTACAACTTCATAAATCCATTTAGACCATTGTCTATAACACAGTTTTAAAAGGTCACACTTTAAAATAATGACTTGATTTTCATGACACAGAGAGTGAAAATCAAGTCAAATTATAAAGTTTTTTTATCATTTATAAAATGTGTAATAGACTTATATGCTTATTACTCCTTTTACGAATAGTTTCTGCAGAATCACTTTTGGCTTATTAACTAGATCAATATTTCACACCAACTAATTGACACTCTAATTTAAATTTTATTTCTTTGAGTTTAATCCTGGAATAGTATTTCATCAGATACAGTTTAAACAAAGAGCATTTTCCGCTGGTTAGCTTAACTAAAGATGACAGAACAGGATTTGACAGCAAATATCTATTGTTCATGTGCATAGTGTAGTAGTATTGCATAGTGTAGTATTGCATATAGTGCAGTATTGTATATAATGTAGAACCACATATGGTGTATTGCTGTATACAGTGTACTACTGCATATAGTATAGTATTGCATAAAGCATAGTACTGAATATAGTGCAGTATTGCATAGAGTGTAGTACTGCATATAGTGTACCATTGCAGACCCTCAGACATGGGGCAGAGCTGCTACTTGCTCTCTCCCTGTGCCCAGCCACTCAGGAGGCTCCTGGGAGGCATGGCAGGTTCTAGCCCTGGCCTGCCACCCCAGCAGAGCCTCACAACAAGCCAGACGACACCCCCACTCCATGGGGCTGCCATTTTCCACATCCGACTTCCCTCTCTTCACAACTCCACCCAGCAGACCAGACTGTCAAAGCCCTGCTAGCGCGCCACTAGCGGCCACACAGTTCATCAATAAATGCTTTATTTAGAGGTGACTACAACAGTATGCCACCTGCACGGCAAGCCTGGCAAGCTGCTCGTGTCGTATTTGATATGCCAAATACCAGCAACATTTATATTAGGCTCTTTATGTTCCTGGAGCAAGCGGATGACTTTGGGTTCTACTAGCATGTGACAGGAAATATGGAGATATTACTGGTGCCCGCTCTAGCAAATAGATGATTAATGGGAAGATAGTGATAGTGATAGTGTAGTACTGCATATAGTGTAGTATTGCATATAGTGTAGTACTGCATATAATGTAGTACTGCATATATACTGATAATTAGTATTGATGAAGTACTGCAATGTTATAGTACTGCATATAATTTAGTATTGCATATAGTGTAGTACTGCATATAGTGTAGTATTGCATATAGTACTGCAGTACTGCATATAATTTAGTATTGCATATAGTGTAGTACTGCATATAGTTATAGTACTGCATATAATTTTAGTATTGCATATAGTGTAGTATACTGCATATAGTGTAGTACTGGATATAATGTAGTATCGCATATGGTGTAGTACTGCATATAATGTACTGTATATGGTGTAGTATTGCATATAGTATTGCTTAGTGTAGTGTCTTACATATAATATAGTACGACACATATTTCTAAATAGATCATTATTATTACAGTTTGTGTGACCCATTTTAATTTCTCATTAGCAATATTAAGTATTAAGACATGCATGGCTAACCTTACTGGATGACATCAGTAGGTAAGTTGCAAGTCTTCTAGTACCAAATAAAAATTCATTTTAGCCTGGTACTTAAAATTAGAGACCATTAATTTAAATACTATTTTTTTAAGAGTATGAATTTAAATAAATCATTTTATGTTTTTAGCACTGATTTTAGCAATAAATTTTAAAAAGACTCACAACAGCTATTCTTGGTGTTCCTGGGGCCATTATATCTTGAGAAACTCAGCCAGTGATGGAGTGCGACACTTTGGTGCTTGGGAATTTAATCCTTTTATAGTTACCATTTTAGCCTTGCTCTTCAAACTTGTGGTCTCCTTGAATACTGACCTTGCTGGCTTGCCACTATCTTTGCTTGTTTTTTTTTTTCCACTCTGGAGAAGCCTGTGTTCTCTCTTAAACACACATTTCCTCTTTTTCTCTCTCCTCATATCTTTCTAAAGTAAATTTCATCAAATAAAAACTTATTTTGAGCTAGATATATGTGTGTGTATATATATATATATATATATATAGAGAGAGAGAGAGAGAGAGAGAGAGAGAGAGAGACAGACAGACAGACATGGGGCAGAGCTGCTACTGGCTCTCCCTGTGCCCAGCCGCTCATGAGGCGCCCAGGAGGGATGGCAGGTTCTAGCCTTGGCCTGCCACCCAGTAGAGCCTCATAACAAGCCAGATGACCCCCCCACTCCATGAGGGCCTACATTTTCCACACCGGACTTCCCCCTCTTCAGAACTCCACCCAGCAGACCAGCCTATTACAGCTCAGCTCGCTCGGCCATTTGCAGCCGCGCGGTTCATCAATAAATGCTGGATTTTGAGATAACTACAAGAGTATGCTACTTGCATGGCAGAGCCTGGCAAGCTACCCATGTCATATCTGATATGCCAGATACCAGTAACAATTATAGGCCTCATCTCCATGACCTGATGGAATGGTTTGAGGCTCTTTATGTTCCTGGAGCAAGCAGGTGCCTTTGGGCTCTACTTGCATGAGACAGGACATATGGAGATGTTATTGGTGCCCGCTTACAAATCGATGAACAGGAAGACAGTGATTATATATATATGTATATATAAGTATATATATACTTAAAACTTTTTAAATATATATATTTATATATATAAATATTTATAATATATATCAATATATAATATATTTATATAATAAATATATATAAATATATATATTTCATCTTCATCCTTCATTGTGGTAGGGCCTTTATTCCTTCGCTAATAAATTCATCATTCTAAAGTAAATTAGTAATATTTCTTCTCTTCATTATGATGGGGATGTTCTAAAAAATAAGATATAAAACTTTTCTTTTATTGTAACTCATATTTGCTATCATCTTACATAGTTATGACAGTCATAATTACTTTATGTTATTATTACCGTGATAGTATATTGCCTATCCATCATGGCAATGGATTCATTAGGCAGTAAAGGAATTATAAAGGAATTCAAGCCCCAAAGTAATGGTGTTTTCAGTTTTTCAAGTTGGACGATTGGCACAGAGGTGATGCCTGATGTTTTTGAGCAGTAAATCACTGTATCACTGTCACTGTCTTCCCGTTCATCATCAATTTGCTTGAGCGGGCACCAGTAACATCTCCATATGTCCTGTCTCATGCTAGTAGAGCCCAAGGGCACCTGCTTGCTCCAGGAACATAAAGATCCTCAAACCATTCCATCAGGTCATGGGAATGAGGTCTATAATTGTTACTGGTATATGGCATATCAAATACGACATGGGTGCTTGCCAGGCTCTGCCGGCAGGGTGGCATACTCTTGTAGTCACCTCTGATCTCCAGCATTCATGATGAACCGCACGGCCACTTTGCAGGGCTTTGATCAGCTCTTCTGCTGGGTGGAGCAAGTAAATATATTTGAGCAGTAAATATATTTAATAATTATTTCTATCTGATTTAATTCAAGTCAAAATTTTAATTGGCAACAAGTAGCTCTTCCATCCACCGCCTAAAACTGCCAGGTCATATCCTGTTAGTGGCACTAAATATTCTTTATGAAACAAAGGTTCCTGCACCAATGTAATCTCATGTGAAACCTCTTACTATCAGGGAAGAACTTTTTCGGTCAATGCCAGATTGCTCATTTAGAATGAGAAGTCAGTAACACTGTCTATAATCACCACTGTTAATGAACTGAATTTGGACAATTAAACAAAACATGCCAAGGCATGTCAGGATGGCATGAGATGGTATCAGGTTGGCTTGAGGTGATATGATAACTACCTTTATTATAGAAAAGTCAGATTAGATAACATTCTTTTGTATGCAGATCAGATGGCTTTTTCTTTCATTGAAGTTACTGTATTTCCTACTATAGTATTCATATAAATATCAGAAATATTTCTTACTGTTGCTAACTAAATTAGAAAATTTCCAAGTTTTCTATTAAAAGAAGTCTCTTGGGAAGTCTTTTCAGCAAAATGAACACATATTGAAATAGCACTCTGTTGTCTATTCAGAAAGTCTGTTGTCTAGTAATTTTTTAATTTCAAAAGTAATGTCCAGAAAAGTTTGTTTAAATGCCTAGAAATGATTAATCTCAAAAGTAAATATTTAAAAAAATTTTTGGTGGGTAGAGCAAGGTCAGGCCTCACTGGGCCATGCTTATTCCATGGCTCTGCATTGAGGGATCACTCCTGGCAGTGCTCGTGGGACTAGACAGAGTGCTGGGTATGGAACCACATGAAGACAACAGAAAGACATATGCAAGAACCTTACAGTTATTACCTGATTGGGGATCCAACCCAGGTTCGCCAATGTGCAAAAACCTTACTCTCTGTACTATCTCACTGGGGGTCCACGCCCTAGTCATCCTCATTCTAAGATCTTAGTCCTGGCTCTGGGCTCAGAAATCACTCCTGGCAGTGCTTAGGGGAGCAGATGTGGTTCCTGGGATCAAATCTGGGCTGACTGATACAAGACAAGCACCTTCACTATTTCTCTGGTCCCAAGAGATTTAAGTATTATGGGCACAACTGCTGGCTGACTGTCACAGAGTGTTCATTGACTCTATATACAAATAACTAGCAATTTAAGAAGCATAAAATGACCTTGTCTTATAAATTTTATATTTAACAGGCAAGTAAACTTTCAACAAATCTGGCCAGTTCACTTGTGCTCTAAGCACATTCATTTCTTGGTTTCTTTTCACTTTTGAATGGGCCTTATTTGGGCAGTATCTGATGTGATCCATCGGAAACAAGAAATGGGGCACATAGGCTTTTTGCTAAAATACCAAAGCTTCCATAAGTTTTGTCTTACCTTAATGAAAAGCCTAAGGGTAAAGTGATGCTATAAACTACAGGTTGATGTCTTATATTAGTCCTTTAAAAATTAATTCTGGAGGCAGTAGGGAAGATAAATTGTAGTCAGGAGAAAGTTGGGTTGAGAGTATAATCTAATTAACTAAATGGGACTCTTCAGGGCCTTGGGTTATGGGAAAGAAGCTCTGTTTAAGTCGGCCATCTTTTATCTTGTACATTTCATCACTTTATGTAAATTATCAACTAAATCCTTACCAAAGTTGCTAATTATTTGCTAACAAAGGTGAATAGTATTAAAGTACTTATTTTTATAAATATATTTGACAAAACTTTTGTATACTTTGAACATTACCCTTTTTACTTATACAATTATGACAGAAAAATTTATTAGACAAGTTGAGAATTGATTCTAACAAATTCTTTCATTCATTTCATTAAATAAACCTTTAATAATTTTTTAATTTAAATTTTCATTAAATAAAATTAGTTTTAAATAGCCAAATGTAAACAGATATTAAATAAGGGTTAATTTTTTTCACAATAGGGAAGATAGGTATTTATCTTAGTAAAAGCAAAGTTTTTAGTGATTATTTTATATGCTGAACAATGAACTAAATCACATATTACCTATTTGTTCAAAAAGTTCAATTATAAAATGTCCTTTATAGAGCAGTTTAATCAGGAGCATTATTAAATGAAAATGTTTGCAAGTAGCAGAAATTACCAAAAGAACAGGCAGACTGAACACAAATCAGGTTAAATTATGTTGCCAAAGTTACTCGAATTATATATGCATGTGTATGTAAGACAAAGGGAAGACATGATTTGAATCCTCCAAAACATGTAGAATATTTATTGATCATGTCACTTATGTAGTTTATACATACATGACTATACATCCGACATTATCACTGTAAACACACTGTTTCATATTTCATTGTAAATATGACTTAAAGGAAACTACAGATTTCCAGGTTGAATCAACTACAAAGTAAATTTACACACATACTTTAGAAATTTTAAATAGGCTGCACACATAAAACTTGTTAAAGTTTTAATCAATGTAATGACCTTTGTAATTAGGCATCTGGGGAGAAAGTCTTTCTCCAATAGATTCCATTACAATTTTTCCTTTTAAGGGAAGGATTGAACTGCAGGTTAACAATTCCTTCTGCCACGGGAACCCACCGGTAAGGCAGGGAGCTAAAGACCCAAGAAAAATTTTCACATAATGTTCAGTGCTTAGGGAAGCCTGGATAAAGCCTAATAGAAATGGAAACAGGAGGCTTTTCTTTTTCTTTTCAGATTCCCAAATAAAACCAAGAGCATGTTTAACTTGGTGAAGAAAGAAAGCAAGGCCCCCTAAAGCAACATCGTGCAGATTTTCACTCAGAGGTGTAATTTTAATTTCACTTTAATGGCTCCACAATGTATTCCTCTGTCCCTGCTGTGCATAATGGTATTGCAAAAGAACATGTGTGTTGTACACACTTTTTTGGAAAATTCCAGAATTAGAGGAGTTATATGGCTACCTCCTCTGCAGCAAAAATAAGTGTTAATTTTGAAAGGGCTCTTAAGAATGGGGTAATTGTGAGAGTTAACTATTTATTCTCCTTGTTCCCCTCTAAATCTCTAAATATCAGTGTTGTTTCATTCCCAGGAGTATGATTTAATGGGTGATGGGCTCTGAAAAGAGGTTAGGAAATGGTTTTGTTTCTGAAAAGGAAGTAGATAAACAATGTAAGAAAATCTGGGCATGCACAGAAGAATTAAAAAGGAAAAGACAAAAGGATGAAAGGAAAAACAGTCATGCAAATTATTTCAAGTAATGTGTCAAACTTTACCCATTAGTAAAATATCTTTTAAGTACAAACTGTGCCCAGCACCATCAAGGACCAAGGATGTCCTTTGACAACAAAGCAGAAAGTGTTTATGTGAATTTGCTGCTTGATCACTTGGTATTTGTGAATGCATCTGTGAAGGTCACTTGGTATCAGGTAGGTATTGGAGAAGCATCTCTGTTTCTTTGACATTGTTTTTATCTCAATCCTTTCAGATAAAATAATGGTTAGCTTCTTTGTCAATCTTTTGTAAATTTTTGTTGCAAAGGCAACTTGAGTCTAATCCAAAGCAACTCACATATCCTAATTGTAAATGTCACTGTCACTGCCACTGTCTTCCTGTTCATCATGGATTAGCTGGAGCAGGCACCAGTAACATCTCCATATGTCCTGTCTCATGCTAGTAGAGCCCAGGGGCATCTGCTTGCTCCAGGAACATAAAGAGCCTCAAACCATTCCATCACGATCACGATCACGATCTTCCCGTTGATCATCTATTTCCTAGAGCGGGCACCAGTAATATCTCCATATGTCCTGTCTCATGCCAGTAGAGCCAGGGGCATCGGCTTGCTACAGGAACATAAAGAGCCTCAAACCATTATATTAGGTCATGGGAATGACCTAACATAATTGTTACTGGAATTTGGCATATCAAATACAACACGAGAGGCTTGCTAGGCTTGCCGAGCGGGAGGCAAACTCTTTTAAACACCTCCAAATAAAGCATTTATTGATGAACCGTGCCGCCACCAGCGGCCGCACGAGCCGGGCTGTGATGGGCTGGTCTGCTGGGTGGAGTTCTGACAAGAGGGAAGTCCAAAAGTGGAAAATGGTGGAGCCCGTGGAGTGAGGAGGGGGTGGTCTGGCTTGTTGTGAGGCTCTGCCGAGGTGGTGGGCTAGGGCTAGAACCTGCCATGCCTCCCGACTGCCTCATGAACGGCTGTGCACAGGGAGAGCAAGGAACAGCTCTGCCCCATGTGTGAGAGTCTCTGGACCAGCATACCTGGGCCGGATTGAGGAAAAAGCTGCTGCAGGGTGGGTGTCGGTGATCCGTACTATGATGGGCTGGTCTGCTGGGTGGAGTTATGACGAGAGGGAAGTCCAGAAGTGGAAAATGGCGGCGCCCGTGGAGTGAGGAGGGGTGGGCTGGCTTGTTGTGAGGCTCTGCCGAGGTGGTGGGCCAGGGCTAGAACCCGCCATGCCTCCCGACTGCCTCATGAACGGCTGTGCACAGGGAGAGCAAGGAATAGCTCTGCCCCATGTGTGAGAGTCTCCATCAGGTCATGGGAATGAGGTCTATAATTGTTACTGGTATTCGGCATAACAAATACGACACGGGAGGCTTGCCAGGCTCTGCCGTGCAGGTGGCATACTCTTGTAGTTACCTCTAATTCCAGCATTTATTGATGAACCGCGGGACTGCAAGTGGCCGAGCAAGCTGGGCTGTAATAGGCTCTTCTGTGGATGGAGTTCTGACTAGAGGGAAGTCCAGATGTGCAAAATGGCAGCCCTCATGGAGTGGGGGTGGTCTGGCTTGCTGCGAGGCTATGCTGGGGTGGTCGGCCAGGCTAGAACCCACCATCCTTCCAGGGTGCCTCATGAGCGACTGGGCACAGGGAGAGCCGGTAGCAGCTCTGCCCCATGTCTGTGAGTCTCTGGATCAGCATACCTGGGCCGGACTTGAAAAAGACTGCTGCAGGGTGGGTCTGATGAGATGGGCTGTAATAGGCTCTTCTGCTGGGTGGAGTCCTGATGAGAGGGAAGTCCGGATGTGGAAAATGGAAGCCCTCATGGAGTGGGGGTCTTCTGTCTTGTTGCGAGGCTCTGCTGGGGTGGTGGGCCAGGGCTAGAACCCACCATCCTTTTAGGTGCCTCCTGAGCAGCTGGGCACAGGGAGAGCAAGTAGCAGCTCTGCCCCATGTCTGTGAGTCGCTGCATACATTGTAAATGTATGCACAGAAAAAGTTAGCAGTTCCTAAGAGTTTATAACAAATGTTAATTTTATTTCAGAATTTCCTGTAATCCTGGGCTCAGGAAAGTTGTGAAACAACTTGCATGTAATACTTATATGCCTGTAACAGGAATCAATACTTCAGATTAAGTCTGTGACTTCCAAAATGAGCAGAAAAGCTGAGTGAGAGTTAATTGTATCATATTTATGCTTTGTATAGAGAACATCTCTTTAGAGGCTTAAAGTTTTCCACATCCTAATGGTAAGGAACTTTGAATGGCAAGGACCTTTATATTTTTATAAATAAAGGTATACTTTATACCTTTTAAAAGGACCTTTATAATGGCCAGAAAACAAAAATTAAACTCTCAAACTAAACTTTTCAACAAATAATTGTGACAGGATGGTGGTAAATCGTAGATATTAAAGTAGATGAGCCCATTATGTTCAAAGGGTACTTGAATGTGGAGGAAGGGAACAGAAAATCTGAATTGAAGGATTGGAACCACTGCAAGATCCCACTGGCTACAAATGTCAAAGAAAGGAGCAAAGAACTGTAAGATGTCTCAAGAAGCTACACAAGGCAAAACATTTCATATTTTAGACTTAAGATTATTCCAAAACATTTTCCTTTTCTTCTCTTTCAACCTTCACCATCTTTGTTATCATAACTCTCATGCCATTTCCCATTTTTTTCCTGCTTTTTGGGTCACACCGGAGATGCTCAGGGCTTAGTCCTGGCTCTGTACTCAGGAATTACTCCTGGCGGTGCTCAGGGGACCATATGAGAAGCCGGGGGATAGGCATAGGCCGGCCGCATGCAAGGCAAACACCCTACCAGCTGGGCTACTGCTCCATTTTAAAACTACTTCAATAACGGCCAGAATAATCCTGTAATGTAGACCATGCCATTTACTATCCTGTTCCTTAGTATATCATCATGCACTTTAAAAAGGAAGGTGAAGGACTCAACGTGTGTGCTCTGATGCCTCAGTTCTTCCACTCGAAAATATCACCATCTCCTCTCCCTTTAAGTATGTCTTAGATGTCCACAAGTTCGCCTTGCTGTACCCACCAGACAGGAATTTTACTAGTCCCTTTAAAGTTTTATGTGACGTTTCCTTCCTGATCAGATCTTAGTATAATATGCCAGGCAAAGGTCTTTTTTTTAAACTTTTTTGTTTCATTTTCTTTGTTTCAATTAATACTTTCAGACCCAATTTTACTTGTGTTCATGCCCATTAACTCAAAATTATAAAACCACGTATGGACTGAGAACTGATTTTAATCCTTATGTAGATAGCATATAGTCAGTAATAGACATATTGGCAATCAATACATTTTTGAGGTGCTGGTCATTAAAGGCTTCACACATGCAACACATGAGGCATGTTCCTTAACCACTAATAATTTCCCTGGCATTTTCATTATTTTTTTAAAAAATATGAATGGATTATCAATATGTTTGTCTCATATAAAATGCATCCAGATTTCAATAAATGTGTTTCTTAAGCTTTTTCTTTTTTAAATAGAATGTTTATTGAGACCAAAGCATCATTTAAACACCTATGATATCAGGGCCAGAGAGATAGTACAGTGGGTAGAGTGCTTGCCTTGCACACTTATGACCTGGATTTAATCCCCTGCCTGCTATGTGTCTCTTTGAACCCTGCCAGGTATGGCCTCCCAAAGCAAAATTAGTAAACACCTCATCTTGTTTGAAAATTTTAGTATATATGGCATTTTATTACATTGGAAAATTCACTTTTAATTGTCTCAAATTCATTTAATCCTAAAATAAAGTCTAATGTATTTGTTTTATGATTTCATAATTTCTTTCTTATTCACTGGGATTGAATATGTTTCTCTCTTATCAGGTATATGCTTTAAATGTGAAAATATTGGAGAAATGAACTCTTTTTGAAAATCATAAAAATAATCAATAGGCAATTAAAACGCCCATTAATGATATAAATCATTGTTACATACAGGATATGAGCTCAGAAAGTATCACTATCACTATCACTATCTTCCCGTTGATCATCTGTTTGCTAGAGCGGGCACCAGTAATATTTCCATATGTCCTGTCTCATGCTAGTAGAACGCAAAGGCATCCGCTTGCTCCAGGAACATAAAGAGCTTCAAACCATTATATTAGGTCATGGGAATGGGAATGACCTAATATAAATGTTACTGGTATTTGGCATATCAAATACGACACAAGCAGCTTGCCAGGCTTGCCATGTGGGTGGCATACTCTTGTAGTCACCTCCAAATAAAGCATTTATTGATGAACCGCGTGGCCACTAGCGGTTGAGTAGCCACCGCGCGGCTCAACAACAACAACAACAACAAATATTGAAGAGGTTGCAGATAGCAGGTCAAGAATGAAAAGTTCCAAATCAGAGGACAGTTAGTTCACAAGACTAAAATGCTCACTGGTTCAACTGGTCTTACAGATGCGACCCTTACTATGATGGGCTGGACAGGGCTACCAATTCCTCCAAAAATGAATTTCTTGCCATAAGAAGTTTCCCAGGAATTTAACATTATTTACAGCAAAATTTCTAATTCATTTCTATTACCTGGTTTTGGTAGCTGAAGTTCAGTGAGCACTCCAGTTCTTTACTACTTGATGGCACTCAATCCATTTCTTTTATTTATTTGCTTATTTTGTTTGGAGCTAAACTCAAGTTGAGCGCAGGCTTACTCCTGAATCTTCACTCAAGAGTAACTCCTGGCAACTCAGGGGACCATATATGTTGCTGGGGATTGAACCAGTGCTGGCCATGTGCAAGGCAAGTGCCTTACCAACTATAGAATCGCTCTAATTCCATCAATCCATTTCTTTACTAGTAGATTCTTGTTAAGACTGACCTCCAGACACATACACAGCAAGTATAAAGGCTGATTTTTTATAATTGTAATTGATGTTGTCCTCTATATTCAACTATGAGGAATGGTTGTATATACTATAAGACTGCCATTCTTTGAATAAACTGAAAACTGTCTCATATCTTAAAACATTTTGGTTACAGAATAAAATAAAATTATAGCTATTTGTATTTCAAAATAATTCATCTAATTAAATCAGTAACTTAGCAGTCATTTGATTCTATCATAGGGATTATGCTCTGGAATCTCCAAGTATTTAGATAGACAAGGATAAATAGTTATTTCACATTAAGCCAAGTTTTGGGGATAGGAAGCATTTTGATGAAATTAAATTCTTAGCTAATTTGTAATGCATTTGAAGTCTGAGTGCCACCTGGTGGTCATTCTGCCCCCAAAGGGAGGATAAAGGTAATGCAGTTGGGCCTAGGAGATTCTAGTCCTCACTTGTTTCTGTCTGCAGGTATACGTATACATGCTCATGCATTGAAAGCGATCAAACAAAAGGACATTTATGATGTCCTCTTGGTGTAAAAAATTCTTTTAATTTGGTATTGTTAAAAAAAATCAGTCTTAAGAAAATTTTTGGAACCTAAGTTAATGCTATAAAATACTTTGTGTATATAAAGGAAAATCTGTTTGTAATGGTGTATCATTGACTGTGCCCAAAGGAAGGAGATGTTTACCTCTTTAGAAGCTCTTATCCCCAAGGAAGGCAATGAGTTAGGTCTGCAAGGATCATCCATCTGATTATTTATTTACTTATGGGTTTTGGCCCATCCATGTTGGTGCTCAGCAGTTATTCTTGGCTCAGCACTAAATAATTACTCCTGGTGGTGCATTAGGTACCCTGTGAGATGTCAGGGATTGAACCTGGGCTGGTTACCTACCATACTATGACTCCAGCCCTAAACTGTTTAAAGTGCCTTTCTTGGTTAGTCCCATAACTTCCCCTTTCTCTTCCTCAATCTTTAGTCTTTTTTTTTTCTTTTTGGGTCACACCGGCTATGCTCAGGGGTCACTCCTGGCTCTGCACTCAGGAATCACTCCTGGTGGTGCTTGGGGGACCATATGGGATGCCGGGGATCGAACCCCTGCCAGCACAGGCAGTTGCGTGCAAGGCAAACATCCTACCCGCTGGGCTATCGCTCCGACCCCTCAATCTTTAGTCTTTAACTGAAAATTTTACCAAATGAAGTGAATTGAGCATTTGAAGGATATACTCAGTTTTCTTCCCTCATGTATTCAGAGGTAAATTTGCTACTGAATTTTTTGTTTTTCTTTTGTAAATTTGTCTTATGTTGCTACAGAAATTGCTCATTGTACTAGCAATGATCCTAGATAGATGGAGAGAAAATTGCTTTTTATTCCCTTAGAAAATGTGTTTTAAATAATGGCATCTATATGGATGCTTATTGTTTAATTACTATTTAAAATATAAACCCAAATGTAGAAAACTTGTAACATAGAAAAGGAAATTTCAGTAAAAAATATTTTAATGATACAAACCCCTCATTTTTTAATCCATTCTAACACTTTATAGTGTGTGCCATAGGAAATATAAACACAAATTTTAATAAGATCTTTATTAATTTTTTTTTCTGTTGTGCTTCTTAAATGCTGAAGCACAATTTTGTATTCTTTCTAAGATTTTAAAATTCTAAGAGTCATTACTCTGAAAAGAACAATATGGGGCTGGAGTAATAGCACAGTGGGAAGGGCGTTTGCCTTGCACTCAGCCAACCGGGTTCAGTCCCCAGCATTCCATATGTTCCCCTCAGCACCCTCAGGAGTAACCCCTGAGCATCGCTGGGTGTGACCCAAAAAAGGAAAATAACAATATGTCTCTGTGCCTAACATATATATCACTATCACTATCTTCCCGTTAATCATCTATTTGCTAGAGCGGGCACCCGTAATATCTCCATATGTCCTGTCTCATGCTAGTAGAACCCAAAGGCATCCGCTTGCTCCAGGAACATAAAGAGCTTCAAACCATTATATTAGGTCATGGGAATGACCTAATATAAATGTTACTGGTATTTGGCATATCAAATACTACACGAGCAGGTTGCCAGGCTTGCCGTGTGGGTGGCATACTGTTGTAGTCACCTCTAAATAAATCATTTATTGATGAACTGTGTGGCCGCTAGTGGTGATAGACTGGTGTGCTTGGTGGAGTTGTGATGAGAGCAAGTCCGGATGTGGAAAATGGCGGGCCCCATGGAGTAGGGGAGGGTGGTCTGGCTTGTTGTAAGGCTCTGCTGGGGTGGCAGGCCAGGGCTAGAACCCGCCATGCCTCCCGGGCACCTCATGAGCAGCTGGACACAGGGAGAGCAAGTAGCAGCTCTGCCCCATGTCTGATAGTCTCTGGTTCAGCATACCTGGGTCGGATTGAAAAAAAAAAAAACTGCTGCAGGTGGGTGTGGATGATCCGGGCTGTGATAGTCTGGTCTGCTGGGTGGAATTCTAACGAGAGGGAAGTCCGTATGTGGAAAATGGCAGGCCCCATGGAGTAGGGGAGGGTGGTCTGGCTTAATAAAAAACATATTCTCCCTGCAATAACATACGCCTCAGAGACCTGGGCCCTACAAAAGCAGGATGAGAATGCTATTTGAGTCTCCCAGAGAGGAATCGAAAGAGCTATGCTTGGAACATCACGCCTAACTCAAGTGAGAGAAGGAATCCGAATTCTGACCTCCATTGCTATTCCAGAATCAGGGACTCTGTCTCGTTTGCCAAGGCATCGAAAATCAGATGCGCTGGACATGTAATGCGATTTGGAGACAACCGCTGGACTAGAGCCATTACCAACTGGATCTGACGGGATGTCAAAAGATCACGTGGCTGCCCACCTACAAGATGATCAGACTTCCTTGTCAAGACCCTGAAGGAACGGTGTGAGGCTCTTCATATTCCTGAATCAACCAGATGAGCTACATTGGCACGTGATAGGGTCCAAAGGAAATGTTACTGGCGCCAGCTAGAGCAAATCGATGAATAACGTGGGAGTGATCAAGGTTATATATATATATATATATATATATAGCAATGTATATTTATATATATTTATAGCAATGTATATGAAGTGATTAGAAACTGATTGCCGCATTTAAAATACATGGGGCAGAGCTGCTACTTGCTCTCCCTGTGCCCAGCCGCTCACAAGGAGCCCAGGAGAGGTGGTGGGTTCTAGCCCTGGCCCGCCAGCCCAGCAGAGCCTTGCAACAAGCCAGATGACCCCCACTCCATGAGGGCCTCCATTTTCCACATCCGGACTTTCTCTCTCTTCAGAACTCCACCCAGCAGACCAGCCTATCACAGTCCGGCTCATTGAAATCCACCCTGCTGCAGTCTTTTTAATCCGCCCAGGTATGCTGATCCAGAGACAGACATGGGGCAGAGCTGCTACTTGCTCTCCCTGTGCCCAGCCGCTCACAAGGAGCCCAGGAGAGATGGTGGGTTCTAGCCCTGGCCTGCCAGCCCAGCAGAGCCTTGCAACAAGCCAGATGACCCCCCCCACACTCCATGAGGGCCTCCATTTTCCACATCCGGACTTCTCTCTCGTCAGAACTCCACCCAGCTGACCAGCCTATCACAGTCTGGCTCGCGCAACCACAAGCGGCCACGCGGTTCATCATTAAATGCTGGACTTAGAGATGACTGCAAGAGTATGCTACCTGTTGTCACAGAATTCATGATGTCGCAGAATTAATTGTCTTTTCACAACATTTTCTCACTGTACCAACTTCCACCTTTTCCATCTTGATTTCATTTAGCACCAATGCTACTCAGATGATAAAGATTAATTTTCAGTGACCTATTTTATTTCACCTTTATGTGACCTTAAAACTTTTGTTGTTGTTTTGGTCTATCTTTTTGCCTATTCTGCCTTCCGCCTTGAGCAGTCATGGGTAACTTCAAAGCAATCCTCTGTTTGATACTAGATTTTATTGTGTTTGATTCATTCCACTACATAAAACACCATTTGCTTAAAAACCTCTCCCGAAATAGGGGCAAAGAACTCATTAAATTTTTCTCATGTTCACGTACAAGAGGAGTATTTGGAAGGGAAAAATACCGATTTTTTACATGCAGTATCATATTTTCTGTTCTAAAAATACATATTCTCCCATCTACTCAAGAAAATTTAACTTTAAAATGCAGGCTATAACTTTTAAAACTGAAATCAATAGTCCAAAATTTCTGTAAATAAATTAAGCCAAGCCTTCAAAAAAAAAAGAATAAACTCCATGACAGGTAGTGTGGCCCACGATGGGGACTTAAATATCACAGACCAAACTGGATTAATTGTCAGGATAACACCAGATCTGTGACCTGATGAGAGATTTTTTAATCTCCCTTTGTCTCAGTTTTCTCATCAGTAGAGTTAATAACAGTACTTTCCATGAAGGTTTCTAGTGAATATTAAGTACAATAATACATGTAACACATTTATTTATAAGAGGACTTGGCATATGAGCATAAATAAGGACAAAAGTATTGCAAATTTTATTCAACCCTGGATATCCTATGTTATTAACAACATATGGCATAAGGGGATTCTCAATAAATGCTTTGTGGGTGGGAAAGTTTATACAATTGATTCCAGTAGAATACTGCTAGGTAGAAAACCCATAGAATGACTGCATTTATTTGCATGATATAAATATATATGTACATATTATGATACCAATACCCAAGGTCAAGTGAAACAAGGTCTTGTCAAGACCTCCTGCCTTGATAAGGAGATTATCACGAATGTGTGGGAGCCAGAGGCTAGGTAAGACAGAAAATGGAACAGTGTGCTAACAATTATCGAAAGTGCTAATACGAACCTAGAACTGAGTATTAAATACAGGCAAAAAGATACACATGACAGCCTTTTAATGTATGTACTGTAATCCACAATGTGGAAGGGAAGGAAAAGAGAAAGAGAGAGAAAGGGAAAGAAATACAGAACCTGCCATGGAGGCAGGCTAAGGGAGGGGGAGGGAATAGGGGACTTTGGTGGTGGGAAATGGGCACTGGTGGAGAGATGGGTGCAGGAACACTGTATGACCGAAACCCAAATATGAACATCTTATGAACATCTTTGTAAGTGTATATCTCATGGTGGTATAATAAAATACTTATAAAAAAAAAGTATGCTACCTGCACGGCAGAGCCTGGCAAGCTACCCGTGTTGTATTTGATATGCCAAATACTAGTAACAATTATAGACCTCATTCCAGAATGGATTGTGGCTCTTTATGTTCCTGGAGCAAGCAGATGCCCTTGGGCTCTACTAGCATGAGACAGGACATATGGAGATGTTACTGGGGCCCGTTCAAGCAAATCGATGAACAACAGGAAGACAGTGACAGTGAATCAGTTTCTAATCACTTCATATACATTGCTATAAACTAACCCTATTTATTTACTAAGAGTATAGACATGCTATAAGCCCCATTTTACATATGAAGAAAATATCACTTCACTAGTATCACTTGTCTTCTTGTTGTTCATTGATTTGCGTGAGCGGGCACCAGTAACATCTCCATATGTCCCTATCTGTTCTAGTGTAGCCCTGTTGCAGGACTCCTTTAAGGGCCGCTGCATATGCTCTGAATTTCCGCCTGCAAATCACTTCGTAGATAAGGGGGGTAGTCTAAATGTGGCAGTTTATCTGACCATGTATGCTGTACTAGCTGGTATAAATATTCTCCCATGCTACCACAATCATCGTGGGACTAGCTAGATCTTACCAGCATATTAGCCTGGCCACACAGGACCCCTGGGTAATTAGACCAGAGAGAAATGCTGTTTGCTTCCAAGCAAACAAGCATGGCTCCCTGATATACTCAAAGGCAACTAAAATACAAAACTACAATGACGTAGAAGAGACTTGTGAAGGCTTGGAGAAATATTTAACTGGCATTAGTATTAGTCTTTGGTACAGAGACATGCCATCTCAGAAACCCCCTTCTCTACCCTATAAAGGCATTTCCAGGCAGATCTTGGCTCAAAACATTAGCATACTAAAGGGCCTAGGTGAGGTGCAGGGAGGGATTACCTAAGGGCATTTGACCCTCCCTGCTTTCCATAACAGTGGGAGGAAGGTCTGAGTGGCAGGGGTATAAAGCTAGCCTGTTTCCTTTCTCCCGCGCTTCTTTGTGGGCTCTCTCTTTGTGAGTGCTCACCTTCTTGGAAGTCTTGTCTTCTTCTCCTTTTACAAGGCCTTTACACGTGTTGGCCGCCATCTTGGCCTACACGTGGCTGGGGTTCTAGCCTGGAATCCTAAGCACCGGGCTTTTCCTTTTGCTGATTTGTATGCCTGAACCTGTGATAAGTAAAGCCTTTTAAAACTGCATCGGATTCCTGAGTTTTCATCCATTCCTCGCCGGCTCGGAGGTAGAAGGAACTTGCTTCCCGGCACTTTCGGGGACCCCGGCGGAGCGCCCCGACATAGCCCAAGGGCATCTGCTCACCCAGGAACACAAAGAGCCTCAAACCATTCGTTCAGGTCATGGAAATGAGGTCTATAATTGTTACTGTTTTGGCATATCAAATATGACACAGGTAGCTTGCCATGCTCCACCATGTGGGTGAGAAACTCTCAGTAGTTGGTAAGCTCTCTGATTGTGAATTTACATATGAAGAAACTAAAGAACAAATAGGATGATGTATGGTATAAGTCATTTCAAATGCATACATGTTAGAGAGTTTATGAATCTTAACAATCCAGTGACAAGGTCAATCTTGATAACATTATGTATATGGCAGTTCTATACTTTGCTCATCCATTCTTGCTTTTCCTTCCTACTTTAAACATTAACTTAGCAAACTCTAAATTTGAATTCTTAAAAAAATTTTCATGAAGAATCTAGGACATTTTCCCCACTCATTGGCAGATCTAGAAATGGACAGATTCTAGTTAATCTAGCAGCAGAAATATTTATCTAAAATAGTATCTTCGCTTAGAGATAACTGCATTTTATCAGAAAACTAGCTAGGTAAAAACTTTTTATATTTGAGTTAAATTCCTTCAGCCATTTGATTGTCAGTACATTTTGTTGACTATTTTCTTGACCATGGTCTCCAAATCAAAGCACTTAGATAGCTATTTCTGGCAAGTCTAGTTTGTACTGTATGAATCTTTTATTCTGACATCAATATTCCATTTATACTGTATTCAAATTAATAAATACTTTTTAAAATCCACTCTATGTTACTGCAGTACTTTTCTGGTACACAAAATTGGTAAGAATAGAACAAGTGTTTCGTGCTCAAATTTTTTGTGGCTAACTGCCACTCAATTAAACCACTGTAATAAGAGTGAAAATCACAATGTGATCCGTACTTTAAAATATTAAAAAGACCTAATGAGAAATTTTAAATGGAAATTCACTTGGAAAAAGAAAAAAAGGCATTGGGGGCCAGAGTGATAGTCCAGCAGGTAGGGCGTTTGCCTTGCATGTGGCCGGCCTGTGCCGGCCCAGGTTCAATTCCTGGCATCCCATATGGTCCCCCGAGCACCTGCAGGAGTGATTCCTGAGTGCAGAGCCAGGTGTAACCCCTAAGTATCGCAAGGTGTGACCCAAAAAAGCCAAAAAAATGGCATCAACTTATCTTCAATTGATCATTGTAGTGATATCACAAAGAAAACCAGAAACTAACTGTTTACTTCCACTTACAGAACAATTTCCCTGTGCCATTCAGATGACATTTAAAAATTTGACTTCATTGTTTGGGGAAGTGGGAATTGGGGTCACACCCAGTAGTGCTCAAGGGCTATTTTTGGCTGCACAGTGGATCTGAGTAGGGCTCATAAAGCATCAGAGGATTGAACTAGGGTCTTCTGCATGCGCAGCATGTGCTCCAGTCCTGAACTATCTTTGTGGCCCCTAAAGCTCTTAGGAATGAAGTGGGAATAGTTTTCTACCACAAGCAAGGCAAGCACCCTACCCTCTTCTAAGAAAGAAGTATTTATTTTCTTTTTTTTCTCTTTTTTGGGTCATACCCAGCAATACCTGACTCTGCACTCAGGAATTACTCCTGGCAGTGCTCGTGGGACCATATGGGACACTGGGATCGAACTTGCTCAGTCCAACCTCATGCAAGGCAAATGCCCTACCTGCTGCACTATTGCTCAAGTTTGGTATTTCTTATGCCATGTTTCTTCCCCAAAGTTTTCTCTCTTCTCTTCTCAGTCGCTACTGTCATTTTTATCTTACATTTCTGAGAAATTTTTCCTCCTCAAGAAAAAAAAGCTACTTTTTACACTTTCTCCCTCAATATTTGTTTGAAAGTAGGAGGAGGATGAGAAGCAGAAACAGGATGAAGAGGAGCAGAAGGAAGAGAAAAAGGAAGAAAGGAAAGAGAGGGAAGGAGAGAGAAAAAAGGACAAAAAGTGTTTTAGGTTGGAGAAATACTAATTATGATTAATAGTTTGAAATATTTTAGTATAAATACCTTGGGTGAGGAACTTCAATGTTCTTGTAACTCGTATTTGATATTCGAACCTTTTTCTCTGTGTTTAATAAGTTTTTTCACTGATTATTTTTTATCATAGGATCCCTAAACTCTTTTGTCTGTTATATTTTTCAATTTGGTGTCTTTATGTTGTTTATCCTCTGGAGACTTTCCTTAGTGAATTACATTTTATTACTACAGTTCTTACTGTAGGTATGAGTTGGTTTCTTTTGTTCTGCTGGAGGCTCTGTTGTTAGCACTGGATTGAAAAATATTTTCAGATCAAGATGATGATGGTGGTCTGGTGTGGGCAGAGGGCTAAACGGGTGAGGGGAAATATGTTATGACATATATGATTTTAAAAGATTGATAAAAAAGATGGAGTAAAATCATTGGTCATAGATCACCAATGATTGATCACAGTGTTGCTGGGTTTGCCTGAGGAACAATCCAGGAGAATTTCTTTTGTCCTGTTTCCTGTGTAGCCATTTTTATCACACCAACGTGTTTATAACAGTTCTCAGCCAGTGAACTGCCATTACATATTTGAACTATACACCCACAGAGAGAAAAAAACAGGTAATTTACTCTAGCTGCAGAAAACTCCAGGATTCAACCTTGTGTGTTTCTATTTTGTACCAGAGCTTGGTATCTAGCAGCAGAGAAGTTTTTCCCCAAGTCTGAAAGGTAGCTGAGATTATAAACCATTATTTCCAACACCTTTGCTCTCTCCAGCAGAATGGCAACTGGTGCAGGTTTTACCAGGTATCCTATTCACAGATCAATCTCCACTCATCTGATGCTGTGTACTGCAATCCTTAACCTTCAGATATATGGAGGAGTGTGTTTCTCAGACAAACAAGAGTGTGAGCTGGTGGGGTTATCTGTGATACGTCGTTGATTTCTGTCTGTGGCTTAGTAGTGAGCTTTCATTTGTTTTCATCTATTCCACCATTTCACTAGAGTCTGTTTTCACTTTTTAAACTTGTATACTCACAAGTAAGATGGCTATTTCAAAAATTTAAAATTTTTTCCTAATTTTCTATTCTAACTCATATTTAGGATAAAATGTTTACCAAAAACTCATTCAGATGTATCCCACAAGTTTTATATGTGATAGTGAATTACATTCACTATATTTATAAATAAGCTTAGATCTTACTACTTGAAATGATGTTAACTTAGCCTTGATTATGAATAATTTTATTGGGTTATTTTTTTGTTGCAGGACACCTAAAAGCCTAGGCCTCTGCATCTGCCCTGGATTGCCTTCTGCAGGTCACTTCATAGATAGGGGGTAGTCTGAATGTGTCAGTCTTATCTGACCATGTATTCTGTACTGGCTGGTATAAATATTCTCTCATGCTACCACAATCATCGTGGGACTAGCTAGATCTTACCAGCATATTTGCCTGGCCACGTTGGATCTCTAAGTAATTAGACCAGAGAGAAATGCTGTTTGCCTCCAAGCAAGCAAGCATGGCTCCCCTGATAACTCAAAGGCAACTAAAATACAAAACTACCGTGAAGCAGACGAGACTCTTGTGAAGGCTTGGAGAAATATTTAACTGGAATTAGTATTAGTCTTTGGTACAGAGACATGCCATCTCAGAAACCCCCTTCTCTACCCTATAAAGGCAATTCCAGGCAGATCTTGGCTCAAGATATTAGGTGAGGTGCTGGGAGAAATTACCTGAGGGCATTTGATCCTTCCTGCCAGGGAAGTTACATTTAGCTTATAGCTTCTCCCAGCTCTGCTAGGAGGCTTTTAATTAGCTCTGGGTCCTTGTATACAACCAGATGGTCTCCTGAAGTTGCTACATTCCATAGAGTTATTTTCCTGTTTTCATCTCTAGATAGCCCAGCCCAGAATGGGCAGGGCTGGGGAGTTTGGGTGGATTTCTAGCTATAAAATAAGCTGCAAGAAGAAAGAAGTTCTCTCTTTTTTCCCCCTTTTTTCCATTTCAGCTTCCCTTGGTGTTTTGCTTCTCTGTCCTCTCCATTCTCTGTTGGGCCTCAACACGTGGTGGCAGCCATTTTGGCCTACACCTGGCTGGGGCCTAGCTGGGAACCCAGAGTCCGGAGATTTTCCCTGCTCTTGGATTGTAATTGGATCCTATGATAGTAAAGCCCTTTTAAAACTGCATCGGATTCCTGAGTTTTCATCCATTCCCGCTGGCTTCGGAGGTAGAAGTGAACTCACTTCCAGGCACTGTCAGGGACCCCGCAGTGCTCCCCGACAATTTTTCTCTGTTTTGTTTTGTTTTAACTCTTTGAAAGTATATCATGTTTCTGCTGAATACAATCATTTTGGTTTAAAAGTCAGCTATACATCTTTTTTTTTTTTTTGCAAGTAATGCATCCTTTATTTCCATTATTATTCCTGAGTTACATTCCTTGTATATTTTAAATTCATTTAAAATAACCATAGATTTAATTTTCTTTTCCTACAATATTTTTATGCTTTCTACAATCTGTTCAGATTTTTTTTTCAATTTGGAAATGTTTTGACCATTCTATTTTCAGGTATTATTTCTATCTTCTAATTGCACATCTAAGATTTTTCGCTCATCTTATTAGGCTCCATTCTTCATTTCTGCTCTTTTAGCTTTACAGATTCAGTGTGCATATTTTCTACAGCTCTGTTCTATTGAATTTCTTAATTCCACTAAAGGAGATGATGTTTTCTACCCTTTAGCTATAATTTTCTATTGTTCCTTCTGCTTTTGAAATATATAAATCACAATTTACACTTTATCACTTGTATCACTTGTCTTCCCATTGGTCATCGATTTACTGGAGCACGCACCAGTAATATCTCCGTATATCCTGTCACTTGCTAGTGTAGCCAAAGGGCATCTGCTCACTCCAGAAACACAAAGAGCCTTAGACAATTCCTTCAGGTCATGAGGATGAGGTCTATCATTGTTACTGGTTTTTGGCATATCAAATATGACATGGGTAGCTTGCCAAGCTCTGCTGTGCATGTGGTATACTCTCAGTAGTAGACTTTCATCTCATGCATTTAATGATGAACCGGGAGAGATAGGGTTTTCTCTTGTGTGGAGCTCTGACTAGCTATGGAGTCCAGATATTGAGAATGGCAGCCCTCATGGTGTGGGGGTTCCTCTGTCTTCTTGCAAGGCTCTATTGGGATGGCAGGCCAGGGTTAGAACTCGCCTTCCCTGCCGAAGTGCCTCATGGAGAGTCAGTAGCAGCTCTGTCCCATGTGTCTGACTACACTGTATGTGTCCACATATAAAAAATAAAATATATGCACATTAATATAAGTCTGTTTCAGGGTCTAATAATCCCAATATAGTGTCTAATAGTGCTAATATTTGAAGCACATATATATTTATTTCTACATTCATTCATTTTCACCATGATTTTCAACTATTCAGTCATATCTTTTAGCATTATGAGTTTGAAAATGAAATTCTGACACCGTGCATAAACAAACTGGTCTTTGAATGTTGTTGACTTTCCTTTAAATAAATTGATGTCTATTTTGTACAATAGCTAAATCAGTGGGAAATAACCTTTGTCCAGTCCACAATTTAGTTTGTAGCTAAGAACATTAAGCACACACCCTGTTCAATCCCCTTTCACATCCTATCTGATTAGGATTTAACAAAAACCCTATTCTAATCCCTCATTAGGATTGAACACACACGCTGTTCAAATCCCTCTATTTGATTGGCTGACACAAGACTTTACCCTCTACTTTTTCACTCTACTTAATTGCCTGGCACAAGACTTCACACTCTACTTCCTCTCTCTACCTTTTTTGGATGAGACAGGTATCACACCCTACTTTCCTGTCAATTAAATATTCCCCATGCCCCCAAAGTGGTTCATGGAAGCTTCTTTGTACGATCTCTACTTGACCTTCTTTGTGGGTGCTCTACTTGCTCAGAATCCGACCTCACTAGCAACATTGATGACATCAACAGAGATAATTTAATACTGTCCTGAGGTTCCCTCTCCTTTCCTAGCTTTTCCTTGGCAAGAGCTATACCATTGAAATACAACCCCACCTCTAGTTTTGTATTGATTCTTTTGGTTTGTTTTTGTTCTTCAATATGTGAGAGTCCCAAGTGAAAATATAAGCTTAACCAACAGAATCTTTTTTATTTAAAATGTTCTAAACCCAATTATTTCCTCTTAAATGTAAATAGGTTGAAATTTGATTAATTTTTGACATCTGAAATGTCAACTTTTGTTTAAGTTTTTAGCACCTTTTTGTAGCATAATCATTGATTGAATAACTTTAGGGAAAAATATTCCCTTGAATCAGTTAATTTTTGATTACATTTCTTTAGATATTATTTTATGACTTAGTGACTTCCTTAGTAATGTAAAGCTCCAACTTTTATTTACCATTCATATAAAATGCAGAAAGAACCATTTTCTATTTGGTTGAAAAGTGGTCAGCTGGGGAAAAGAAGTGAATACTTTGTGAGCTACTGTAATATATTTCTCTTTTGTCTCGAGTATTTGTCCCTTAACTCTCGGTTCGTTGTTTCATTTTATACCTTCAAAGTACTTTTTTATTGGTTCTTTTGTTGTTACTGTTGCTGTCACTGTGAATTTTCTTGATGGAAATATAGCTTCACAATAATATAATCTTTTATAGTCAGAGCTATATATAAAGAAAATAAATTTCAAGCCTCTATAACATCTATTATAAGATACAATATTCATTTCCAGAGGTTAATCTTCTCTACTATACAACTTTAGAGACTTTTATGTTTTATTCCATTGCAAATCTTAGTACTTCTCATGTCCATGAAGTACTGAGCCATATAGATCATTTAACTGATCAGACAACATACAAGAGACCCAGGTTCAATTATTGATATCACATGTTCCACTGAGCATCACCAGGAGTGACACCCAAGCACAAATCCAAGAGAAGCACCTGAGAAACTCTGAGCACCTGTAAATGTGATCCAAAGTCCTCTGTCCACTCCAACAAAAAAAAGAAAATATGTCCTTATTGTAAAGGAGCTGTGAGTACTAGGAAGAATATTATTGTTATTATGTTAACAAGTTGTTGGTTCAATATCAGCCTTGACATGAATTTATGAGTAAATATATGATTACATATACTATCATTAGTAATATTTCAAATACAGTAGAAGTTTGGCTAAAATCAATATATAGAATTCTACTTGCAATATGCATACTAGAGAATATAGCTTTATGAAAGTATACAAAGTTGAATGCCAATAATCAAAAAAATAACAATGTGATATGTAAGTTTCAGTTTTACATTTATCAATAGTAATATAAGATGAGCTGATCAAGGAGGCAGAGAAGATACCTGTGGATTAGGTGCAAATAATCTCTAGGAATCTTAAAAAATGAATTTTTAGATTGTGGTAATTCATGTACTTCCTACAGATATAATCTTTTCTAATTGATAAAGCTCTTAATTATTATAAGTTCACTTATTTCTGATTTATCCAAAACCTTCCCTGATTTGAGTATTTTCTCTTGATGACCTATAAAAACTTAAAACACCAATCCGTGTTTATTTCCACAAGTCTTACAGCTTTGGTTTTCCACACAACATCTTGACAGGTTTTCTCTCTGTAATTTATTTTATTTTGGAAGTGCTCGAGTTTAAAACTTTCCTACTACTTTTTAAGATTTTTACTGTAGGTTCAGATGTGAATTGAAGTGTCTATAACAACATGACTTTCCACCACTGTCTTCCCATTCATCATCGATTTGCTTGAGCGGGCCCCAGTAACATCTCCCTCCATATGTCCTGTCTCATGCTAGTATACCCCAAGGCATCTGCTTGCTCCAGGAACATAAAGAGCCCCAATCCATTCCGGAATGAGGTCTATAATTGTTACTGGTATTTGGCATATATCAAATACAACACGGGTAGCTTGCCAGGCTCTGCCGTGCAGGTAGCATACTCTTGTAGGCACCTCTAAGTCCAGCATTTTGCATAGGCTGGTCTGCTGGGTGGAGGTCTGACGAGAGAGAAGTCGGATGTGGAAAATGGAGGCCCTCAAGGAGTGGGGGTCGCTCTGGCTTGTTGCGAGGCTCTGCTGGGATGGTGGGCCAGAGCTAGAACCCACCATCCCTCCCGGCACCTCGTGAGCGGCTGGTCACAGGGAGAGCCAGTAGCAGCTCTGCCCCATGTCTGCGAGTCTCTGGACCGGCATACCTGAGCCGGATTTAAGAAAGACTGCTGCAGGGTGGAACTCGATGAGCCTGGCGCTGATAGGCTGGTCTGCTGGGTGGAGGTCTGACGAGAGAAGTCCAGATGTGGAAAATGGAGGCCCTCATGGAGTGGGGGGGTCTTCTGGCTTGTTGCGAGGCTCTGCTGGGATGGTGGGCCAGGGATAGAACCCCACCATCCCTCCCGGGCGCCTCGTGAGCGGCTGGTCACAGGTCACACGGTGGAGTCAAATAGCTTTCTCATCCTGCTTTTGTAGGGCCCAGGTCTCTGAGGAGTATGTTAATGCAGGGAGAACGGTGGAGTCAAAGAGATGTGCCCGATCAGAGGTTTTTTTTCTTTTCCTTCTATTACAGACAGGATGTTTAGTCTAATCAAAAGATGCCAATTACATTTTTAGCTAGACAAAAGTATTATAGAGAGAATGTATTTTTGTACAGGTGGTGGAAAGTCACAGGGAGACTTGTGACTTTCCACCACCTGTACAAAATACATTCTCTTTATAATACTTTTGTCTAGCTTAAAAATGTAATTGGCATCTTTTGATTAGACTATCTAAACATCCTGTCTGTAATAGAAGGAAAAGAAAGAACCTCCTCCGGCTCCAGGCACATCTCTTTGACTCCACCGTGACCTGTGACCAGCCGCTCACGAGGCGCCCGGGAGGGATGGTGGTGAGAACATATGCTTGAGAATTGCCTATTGCTTTCTTCCTTACCCACCTTCAGAATAGTTTTGCTTTGCTATGCAATAAATATAAATGGCACCAAGACTAAATATATACATAGAATTAACTTATTTTAGAAATGTGTGACGGTATTGAAAGGGAAAACAAAGTACAATTTTAATAATATCTGTGTTTCACGTGATTCATTTAAATTATTTCTAATATCTACACTGTGATGATTCTATTCATTTTACTAATACATTTGCACAAATAGAACTTTTTCCTTTCTTTAAGTCACAGTTATTTTGAATCATCATCACTGATAATGAAGTCTAACTTGATAGTGGTGTAGGAATTAGCAGGCGGAATGATGACCCACACCAAATGATAATCACAGTTCAATTCAGAAAACCTATGGATATTGGGCATCTCAGCTTTGCAAATGGAAGTGTTTACATGCTCAATTCATGTTTCTAAGCAGCCAGCTTGCACACGTGTATACTAGTCTACATTATCCAAGATGGCCAAATCGTCCCACAGTTCTTGAAAAAGAAGGCAGTGGGATAACGTAGAGAAAAACTCAGGAGAACTCAGCCTTTCTTGATATTTGAAGATGCAAGAAAGGAACAGAAGAAAACAGAGAGGTATGATTCTTGAATGGACAGAAGACAAAGCAAGGCACAGTTCTTGAGTTTATGACTTGCAAATTCTTTGATACTAGCTTGGTAAGACCTGAAGATACTTATGACCTGGAGGTCTCCTTGTAGAACAACAAGTGTGTGGAGTTTGTTTTCAGTCACTTAATTTGTGGTCATCTGTAAGAATGTTTTACATAAAAATGAATGTTTCACCCCTAAAATTTCAAAATAGTGTCTTTTTTAAAACATTTTTTTCTAAGAAAAATCTGATGGGAACAAACTTAACACACAAATACCTCAGGTACCAAGGAAAAAATCAATAAAATATTAATTTGTTCTGATACTGTTCTTCACTGCTTCAACATCTCTCTAAGGTGTCTGCTAGTACTTTATATACAACCAGCGCATTGTTCAATCATCTTGAAGATGGTCACAGCTAAATGAAACCTGAATTAAAATTCAGAAGTTTGAAAAGGAATGCATGCTGTACCACAGGTTTAAAAAAAAAATCACTCACAATTTTTGAGATGGCGCTGTAGTACCTAAC
This sequence comes from Cryptotis parvus, assembly GCA_021461705.1. Classification (NCBI taxonomy): domain Eukaryota; kingdom Metazoa; phylum Chordata; class Mammalia; order Eulipotyphla; family Soricidae; genus Cryptotis; species Cryptotis parvus. The sequence continues at coordinate 58,280 of JAJIBD010027318.1, forward strand.
ATAGCACAGTGGTGCTCTCAGTTCTCTTCCTCTTCCTCCTTGATAAATTATTCAGACCAGACTACAAGCTGATAAGCATCCTTGTCTATAGAGTCCATGAAGGAAATTCTTGCCTTTTGCTCTTGCTAATACTTGTTTTCTTTTCTTTCTCATTGTGAAGAGCTGAGAATATTAGCATATACCTTAAATGTGAGACAACAATGACTCAACTGCTCCCTTCATTTTTATTTGCTAGGAGAGAAGAAAAGAAAACAATTAATGCTGCAGATGTGTAAGAGAGATTAGAACTCTTTTTGTATCCCTCATCCCTCACACAAATTGTCAGCTGAGTTCTAATTACAGAACCTTACTCTATATGATGCTATAAATGAATAAAACACCATGATTCTGAGAGTTCAGTTTACTTCCTCCCACTGAGAAAAGATGACCTTTATTTGTAAGCAGAGAAATAGTATTGGAATTATGTTCATATTTCTTTTGTTTTCAGGCAAACACATTTTGATCGTGGTGCTCGGGACTTACTCCTGACTCCACACTCAGGAATCATAATATATAATATTATAATATAACATAAGTGGTTCATAAGTGAAAGATATATTCACTTATGGACCAGAGAGATAGCATATGCCTGTACCATGTCTGAACCTGCAGTTCCCTCGTATTGAGCAGGATTACCATGGCAACAACACATCACCAGTAGGGTAAAACTAACCTGTCTCACGACGGTCTAAGCCCAGCTCACGTTCCCTATTAGTGGGTGAACAATCCAACTCTTGGTGAATTCTGCTTCACAATGATAGGAAGAGCCGACATCGAAGGATCAAAAAGCGACGTCGCTATGAACGCTTGGCCGCCACAGCCAGTTATCCCAGTGGTAACTTTTCTGACATCTCCTGCTTAAAACCCCAAAGGTCAGAAGGATCGTGAGGCCCCGCTTTCACAGTCCGTATTCGTACTGAAAATCAAGATCAAGAGAGCTTTTGTCCTTCTGCTCCATAGGCTTTTTTTTTTTTAATTTTTTTATTTTTAAAATTACAAAGATATACAATTAAAAAGTTCATATTTGGGTTTTGGTCAAACAGTGTCGCAGCACCCATCCCGCCACCAGTGCCCATCTCCCACCACCAACGTCCCGGTTCCCTCCCCTCCCCAGCCCTGCTCCATGGCAGGTTCTTTATTTCTTTCCCTTTCTCTCTCTTTCTCTTTTCCTTCCCCTCCAGACTATGGATTACAGAACATACATTAAAGGGTTGTCATGTGTATCTTTTTGCCTCTATTTAATGCTCAGTTCTAGGTTGGCATTAGTACCCTCAACAATTGTTAGCACACTGTTCCATTTCTGTCTTACCTAGCCTCTGAATCCCACACGTTTGTGATAATTTCCACCTTTGACAGGACCTCCTGATATATGTTTCACTTGACCTTGGATATTGGTATCATAATATGTACATATATATTTATGTTATGCAGATAAATGCAGTCATTCTGTATCTGTCTCTCTCCTTCTGGCTAATTTCACTCAACATAATCTTCTCCATGTCCATCCATTTGTAGGCAAATTTTATAACTTCATTTTTCCTAACCGCTGCATAGTATTCCATTGTGTAGATGTACCAAAGCTTTTTTATCCAGTCATCGATTTTCGGGCACTCTGGTTGCTTCCAGATTCTGGCTATTGTGAATAATGCTGCTATGAACATAAAAGTAGGGATGGTGTTTCCGCTGCGTATTTTTGGCTTCCCAGAGTAGATTCCCAGGAGTGGTATGGCTGGGTCAAATGGGAGTTCAATTTCTAGTCTTTGGAGGAAAGTCCATATTGTTTTCCAGAAAGGCTGTACCAGCCGGCATTCCCACCAACAATGGATGAGTGTCCCCTTTTCCCCACATCCACGCCAGCACTTGTTGTTCTTGTTCTTTTGAATATGTGCCAGTCTCTGTGGTGTAAAGTGGTATCTCATTGTTGTTTTGATTTGCATCTCTCTGATGATTAGTGATGATGAGCATTTTTTCATATGTTTTTTGGCCATTCGAATTTCTTCCTTGCTGAAGTTTCTGTTCATTTCTTCTCCCCATTTTTTGATGGGGTTGGCTGTTTTCTTCTTGTAAAGCTCTACCAGTGCCTGATATATCCTGGATATTAACCCCTTATCAGATGGGTATTGGGTGAATATTCTTTCCCATTCTGTGGACTGCTTTTGTATCTTAGTCACTGTTTCTTTTGAGGTGCAGAAGCTTTTAGTTTCATGTAGTCCCATATGTTTATCTTTTTAAAAAAATTCATTCCTGGTAGACTCAGGAGACCATTAAGGTGCTAGGAATAGAACCTGGGTTGGTCACATGAATGCAAATGCTCTACCTGCTATACAATCTCTGTGGTCCTGCCTTTTATGGAATGAGACGATAATATCTTTAAACAGATTTTTAAAGACCATTTATATATTACAACCAGGAAGATCATTTTAGTCTGTTAACAGTAAAATGACATAAATTCAATGTTGTGGTGAATAGTTAAAATTTATGTAGTTTGGTTTGGTTTGATTTGGTTTGGTTTGGTTAACACCTGACTGTGCTCAGGACTTATTCTTTGCTCTGTGTTCATGGATGACTCCTGGTACTGCTCAGGGGGTGCTATGCAGGATGGAGCCTAGCTTAAGTCAGTCACATGCAAAGCATATACTATATCTCTGGCCCATAAGTGAATATCACTTGATCACTTGAATCCCGTTATTCATCGATATGCTCGAGCGGGCACCAGTAACATTTCCATTGGGCCCTATCACATGCCAATGTAGCCCAATGGCATCTGGTTGATTCAGGAATATGAAGAGCCTTAAGTGAATATACCTTTCACTTATGGACCGCTTATGTTATATTATAATATATACATTATATATTACTTATATTTCACTTATATATCACTTATTTCCATAAGTGAATATACCTTTATACACTGAGAGAATGCATTTAAAGTGGAAAAACATATAGTACTATCTAGCATCTCAAATTCTATAAATCTCTGAAGTCCCAGTTTGCTCATCAGAAAGTGGTATCACCTCTATGCACAAGTAATCATTTTGACATTCAGTGAGATGAATGATCTAAATAGTTTTTGAATTTAACAAAGGCCTGCTTCTTAAGAGAAAAAGACAATCCATGTGTTCCTACTTTATGAAATTCTATTAAAGTCATTATTCTTAATATCTACACATAAAACTCTGGACCTCTGGGTGCAGTGTCTTTGTAATCATTTCTCAGACCTATACCTCAGTTAGAATAAAAGATGGACATGTTGGAGAGCTGGAGTGATAGTATAGTTGGTAAGGCCCTTGCCTTGCATGTGGTCTACCTGTGTTCATTTCTGGCACCACCTATGTTCCCCTGGGCACCACCGAGTGTGATCCCTAATCATAGCGCTAAGAGTAAGCCTTGAGCACAGCAGGATGTTTTCCCAATACCTATCACTGTATCACTGTCTTCTCGTTCATCATTGATTTTCTCGAGCAGGCACCAGTAATATCTCCATATGTCCTGTCTCATGCTAGTAGAGCCCAAGGGCATCTGCTAGCTCCAGGAACATAAAGAGCCTCAAACCATTCCATCAGGTCATAGGAATGAGGTCTATAATTGTTACTGGTATTTGGCATATCAAATACGACATGGGCTACGGACTAAAAATAGTAACATGTCTGAAGAGGTTTTATTGGTTCAGTATATTGTGAAGTAGTAAGGTAGTATATGGATAGCTATATCACTTGATCACTTGACATCCCATTATTCATCGATTTCCTTGAGTGGGAGCCAGTAACATTTCCATTTGACTCTATCACATACCAGCTATATAGACATTAGATTTTTAGGTAACCATCAAATTCATTTGCTTGAGCATTTGCTTGAACTGTATCTGCTTACCTCTCTTCCCTTGTCTTTAATGAGCATCTTTTTGCTAGTGAATTTTAAAATTTGGAAATTTTAAGATTTTAAGATTCAGGAAGTGGTGTGTGTGAGGTGTTGTGTGTGATGTGTGTGTGTGTTTGTGTGTGTGTGTGTGTGTTTCAGGCTCTGATCCCAGTGATGGTTGAGGACAGTTCTTATCTCATTGCCTGGAGAGTTGCACCTAGTGGTACACAGGACTGTGTTGGCCTGGGAATCAAACTAGGATTCCCAGCCATTTAAGCCACCTACTTGTCTCTTAAAGGCTTATTATTTTAAATGTATTTTAATCTTAAGCCATTTTTCCAGGGCCAGAGTGATAGTACAGTGAGTAGGGCATTTGCCTTGCACATGGCAACCTAGGTTTGATCCCTGGCATCCCATCTGGTCCCCTAGCACCACCAGGAGTTAATTCCTGAGTGCTGTGCCAGCAGACCAGACTATCACAGCAAGGATCATCCACAGCCACCCTGCAGCAATTTTTTTTTCAATCCGGACCAGGTATGCTGAACCAGATACTCTCAGACATGGGCCAGAGGTGCTACTTGCTCTCCCTGTGCCCAGCTGCTCGTGAGGCGCCTGGGAGGCATGGCGGGTTCTAGCCCTGGCCTGTCACCCAGCAGAGCCTCACAACAAGCCAGACCACCCTCCTCTTCTCCATGGGGCCTGCTATTTTCCACTTCCGGACATCCCTCTCGTCACAACTCCACCCAGCTGACCAGACTATCACAGCCCAGGTCACGCGCGCCGCTAGCAGCCGCAGCAGTTCATCAATATATGCTTTATTTAGAGGTGACTACAACAGTATGCCACCTGCATGGCAAGCCTGGCAAGGTGCTTGTGTAGTATTTGATATGCCAAATACCAGTAACATTTACATTAGGTCATTCCCGTGACCTAATATAATGGTTTGAGGCTCTTTATGTTCCTGGAGCAAGCGGATGCCTTTGGATTCTATTAGCATGACATCACTGTCTTCACTGTATCACTGTCTTCCCGTTCATCATCGATTTGCTCGAGCGGGCGCCAGTAACATCTCCATATGTCCTGTCTCATGCAAGTAGAGCCTAAGGGCAGCTGCTTGCTCTAGGAACATAAAGAACCTCAAACGATTCCATCAGGTCATGGGAATGAGGTCTATAATTGTTACTGGTATTTGGCATATCAAATACGACACGGGTAGCTTGCCAGGCTCTGCCGTGCGGGTAGCATACTCTTGTAGTCATCTCTAAATCCAGCATTTATTGATGAACCACTTGCGCCGCATGAGCCGGGCTGTGATAGGCTGATCTGCTGGGTGGAGTTCTGATGAGAGGGAAGTCTGGATGTGGAAAATGGAGGCCCTCATGGAGTGGGGGGTCGTCTGGCTTGTTGTGAGGCTCTGCTGGGGTGGTGGGCCAGGGCGTGAAACAATAACACAGATTGCCAACTCACATGTAACAACCCAGTAAAAAGACCATAACTTTAGCAATACCAATCTGAGATATATTTTCTAATAAGCAATATAATTAGTGCCTGCTAAGGGAGCAGGCATGGGGAGGGGGTGGGTGGAGCACAAGGGGTTTGCGTGGTGGTAAGGGCACACTGGTGGTGGGACTGGTGCTGGAATATTGAATGACTGAAGCAATTGTACTGTGAACAACTTTGTAAATCACGGTGTTTAAATAAAAAAATCCTCAACATTGTCATTCTTCCAATCATAGTGCTATTCCTTGAAATCCAGAACCTGAAAGATAATACAGCAGGTAAGGCATTTGCCTTGCACATGGCTGACCCAAGTCTGACCCCTAGCCCTCCATATGATCCACCAAGTCTGCCAGGAGTTACCAAGAAGCACCGCTGGGTGTGGCCCCCAAAACCAGGAAGAAAGGAGGAGGGAAGGGGAGGGGGGAGGAGAGAGGGAGAAGGGAGAAGAGGAGGATAAAGAGGAGGAAGAGGAGTAGACGGAGAAGGAAAGGGAGAAGGAAGAAGAGGAGGAGGAAGAGAAGACCCTTCAGCCCAGAATTCTCCAGAACCTCTTGTCATTATCTTACTAAATAAAAATTTGACAGGAGGGGCAGGATCAATAGATAGTACAGTGGGTAGGGCGTTTGTCTTGCATGCAGCCGACCTGGGTTCTATCCCCGGCATCCCATATGGTCCCCAGAGCACTTCCAGGAGTAATTCCTGAGTGCAGAGCCAGGAATAATCCCTGAACATTGCAGAATGTGACCAAAAAAAAATACAAAAAAATTGACAGGACAAAGAATTCTGAAGTTGAACATATTTTTTTCTCAGAATTTAAAAGAATCTCAGTTAACCCCAAATTATTATTCATTCATTCATTCATTCATTCATTCATTCGTTTGTATGTTTATTTATTTATTTGCTTTTTGGGTCATGCAGATATTACTGGTGCCCGCTCTAGCAAATAGATGATTAACGGGAAGATAGTGATAGTCATAGCTGTGCCAGAAGTAACCCTTGAACATTGCTGGGTGTGATGCAAAAGCAAAAAAAAGTAATTTTTCCCTTTCCCTTTTCTTTTCTTTCTTTGATGCTAAGGATGAAGCCCACATCTTATGTATTCAAAGCATGTTACTTGCCACTGAGCCATATCTCTAGCTTTCCTTAAATAATTTTCTTCTAGCATTTTCCCCCTTGCCAAAATCTATTCCATTTTGCTCTGTTTGGTGGCAACTTCATGCACTGTGATTTCCTGTTGCATGACCATTTCTGTTTATCTTTGAGGTTCCAGTCAGATTGCTCAGTTTTGAGAAGCACTTGGGAATTATAGCAAGTTGCCAGGTGAAAGTCTATTTTTTCCCGGGACTGGAGGGAGAGCACAGTGGTTATTTGGGCTTTTGCCTTGCAAGCGGCCTACACAGGTTAGATCCCCTGCATCCCATATGGTCCCCAAAGCACCGCCAGGAGTAACCTCTGAGCGTTGCCAGTTGTGGCCCAAAAAAGTGAAAACAAAACAAAACAAAACAAAAAAACTACTTTTTCCCACCTTCCTAGGTACACTAATTTTCTACCTTATGATCTATATACATTGATTTTGTGTGTGTGAGAGAGAGAGTGAATAACTCTCTTCTCTCTTTCTCTCTCACACACTCAAACACACACACACATACACACACACATATATATATATATATATATATATATATATATATTCTCATCAACTATTTTCACTTTGGTGTCATTTTTATTTGTTTTTGCTTTGGGGGCACACCTTAGTGGTACTCTGCCTTTACACATGACTATGCTCACCGATCATCTGGCAGGGCTTGGGGGATTATATGGAATTACGGCATTGAACCCAGGTCAGCTGCACACAAGATAATCACTGCTGTCTCTGCTGTGTTGTCATTCTAGCTCCCCTAATTTATTGATGAAAATACTTGTCTCAAAAAGATGTATTCTAGAAATGAGCACGTAAACATCAATGACATTGTGAGGGATTGCAAATGTTATTAAAGATGGAAAATTCTATTTTTTGAGTGATTTTTGAGAGTGATTTTGAGCAGATGCTGGAAGCCAGTAGGGTTAGGTACCCTGAAAGCTGCAGCTTGTAGATTTACTGGCATAAAAAATCCCTGGACTCCTGAAAGATCTTCAGAACATTCTACCTCCTGGGGCCATAGCTATAGCACAACTGGAAGGACATTTGCCTTGCCAGCGGCACACTCAGGTTCAGTTCCCAGCTTCCCATAGAGTCCCCCGAGCACCACCAGGAAGAATTCTTGAGCTCAGGGCCAGGAGTAACTCCTGAGCATTACCAGGTACGACTTAAAAGCAAAAAGAAAAAAGAAAAGAATATTCCACCTCTTTACTGGGTTTTGAATAGTTTTTTAAATTGAATATTTCATATTGCTTGCTCAGAAGCAAAAACCTGAGTGATTTTAAATAAAATTATCAGAAACTATTTTAAAAAAGTCAATTTGTGATGATTCTTTATACGTTTAATATGCTTAAATATAATACAGACTTCCTGCCACCTTCCCCTTGAGGTGTTGCAGATGTGGCTGCTGTGCCTGGCCATGTCAGCAGGTGGCAGGCAGGAGACAGGCTTGTCTATACCCAGGGCTCTGCTCCGTGAGCCCTGGATGGTTGATAGTCTGACATAGAAAATGACTATGCAATAGTCGCTTCTATTTTATTTAAACACAACTGCTCCATTCTTATCTAGCTAATATTATTTCTAAAAATTAATTTATACCCATTTTATATGTGTTCATTATTGGATAATTGAAAATATAAAAAGGGAAGGAAGGTTTTTAAAAATTAACTTTTGATGTTAAATATGTAACTAAATCTGTAATGAGAGAATTCATAGCATAACAAACAATATTTGTCATTTTAGAGTTCAAATATATTTTATAACATTTTTGGAAAATATTTGCAAATGGTCATTTTCTTCAAGATATTTCACAATGCATTCTTTAATAAAAGTTTTACTGAATCACTGTGAGATGCAACATTGCAAAGCTGTTCATGATTGGTTTTCAGTCATCAGTCAGACAATGTTCAAACTCTCCATCAGTGTATATTAACCACCAGAAATGTCCCCAGTTTTCCCTTCCGCCACCCTACTCCACCCCTATCAACCTCTATGGTAGACATTTTTCTTCTTTCTGTCTCTGTTTTTGAGCATTATTGTTTGTAATACTATAGATACTTTGAGGTCACAGTATTTGTTTCTTTACCTACTTCAAGAACACATATTTTATCCGGAGTGATTGTTTCTAACTATCATTGTCATAGTGGTTTCTTCTCTATCCCAGATGCCTTGTGCCCCAGCACTTTAGGCAGGCTTCCAACAATGGATCAATAAATTGCTGCATTATATCAGGAGACATTTTAAGTCCTGGTATGAGAGATTACTAAGATGTTGCTACAGGTTAAACCTTCTGTGTTTATGTTTTGTTAGTCAAGATTGCTCCCATCTGGCCTGCGCTGTTACTCATTTATCAGTTTTGTTTTGGCATTTGTGATGTCAGGAAGTACAGTCTGTTCATTTCTTGGTGAGGTCCATCCAGAGACAGCAGAATCCTCCCTGGGACAGAAGGTATTTTGAATTGTGGAAGTAAGTGGTTGCCCGAGGCTCTGTTTGGGTGGGCACTAGACTACCCTGCCATTCTCCAGGGTGCCCCAGATAATTCAGCCATGCGGAGGTCTAAAAAAATTTCTGTTGCTTTTTGATCTCTTTTGAGATTTATTTACAAGTCTCTGAGCAAGGCCTGCAAATAAACTCTCACAGTGGCACCAGAGGTGGTGTGTGGGCATGGCTCCAAGATGGATAAATTTTAGCAGTTTAGTTTCTTGTAAAACTTGGTCCCAAGTTGATGCGTCTGGCGAGAGGCACGGTGGTGATTTGGGGGCATCAGGAAGCCCCAAGGCATTGTCGGATGACTGATGCTCTTGCCCAGTGAGTTCAGATTGATTCCCCAGTAGACTGGGGCAGTTTCTTTGTGCAGCTTGGGCACTCTACAGGTAGCAGCTGTGGCACTAGGGTGGACTTGAGAAGTGCTATTCATTCACATAGAGACTCTGTGGTCACAGAAGCAGGCTGTTCAGAGTGCAGAGAGATGCCTCTGCTCCACCATCCCTGGTCCTCCAACTGCGCCACCACCATCTTTTCTCCTGAGCTCACAGTGTTTTCGCATAGGTTACTGTCAATAACCTAGACGAAAATCTTCTCTTGTGTGTCTAATGAAAATTAACTATTGAAAATTAACAGATGATATATTGGGGGCCGGGAGCGATAGCCCAGCGGGTAGGGCATTTGCCTTGCACGCGGCCGCCTGTGCCGCCCTGGGTTCGATTCCCGGCATCCCATATGGTCCCCCGAGCACCGCCAGGAGTAATTCCTGAGTGCAGAGCCAGGAGAAACCCCTGAACATTGCCGGGTGTGACCCAAAAAGCAAAAAAAAAAAAAAAAAAAAGAAAATTAACAGATGATATATTAACAAGTTCAAAGGGGTAATGCACAATTAAGGTGTAGTACAATGTGAGGGAATTGCAAGCCTTAAAAATATTTACTGCTTTTACTGAAATTCTGAATCATAGTTGCAGCAGGCTGTGAAAGGGAAACATGGTTCTAACATCTCAAATTTTCATCTGGGGCTACATAAAGACAATGAAAATGAATTAGGCACCCACTAATTTGAAAGTGAAATGTCAGACCAATATGAGAATTTTCTCTTAACCCTAGAGGACAAATGGATAAACATTTGCCTAGGAACTTCCGTGAGTCAATTTGTGAAGTACAAAGATTAAGAGGAAAATAGAAGATGTTTGGTTTCTGTGGGAAGAATTTCACATTTTTCTTTTCCTTTCTACATGGCAAGGTAAAAGAGGAGACACAAGAAACCCCACAGAGAGCATAAACATGCATACTAACCAGAGCAATGTCTAACCTAGAAAAAGGAAAGGAGGAAGTCAACCTCTGAGATGATCTTGTTTCATGGTGTTAGTAGTAGAGAGCTTGGTTTTAAGCCACCTGAAGTCTGATGGCAATAGTCTTATGCTTATGTGTGAGAAAATTTTATTTTCAGTGATCATGAGCCGTTTTTGATATTGGCATATTTGATATACCAAAAACCAGTAACAATTATAGACCTCATTCTCATGACTTGAATGAATGGTTTGAGGCTCTTCATGTTCCTGGAGCGAGCAGATGCCCTTGGGCCACACTAGCATGCGACAGGACGTATGGAGATGTTACTTGTGCCCTCTCAAGCAAATCGAAGAACAATGGGAAGACAATTCCAGGGGTCTTATGGAATTCTAATTTATCAGGCTTTGAATTATTTAAATAATCACACTACCTGATTGAGGAAAGGCTACTTACTGTAGAGTTGTAAATGTACTTTCCAGAACACAAATGCCAAATATTGAAGAGGCAGTTCTTGTAAGCATCTAGGGTGGGGACAAGGCTTTTAATTTCTACAGGCAGTGATGCTGATATACAGCAAGAGGGAATGGTATTTGGGGCACATTACCATGATTAAAGAAAGCCAGCATTATCAGCCAATCATTACATAATATAATATAACTGTCTAACATTCATTTATAACACTTATATATACTTATATATAACACTTATATAGAGCCTTATGTAATGCTACAGCCCAACATCAGCCAATTCATTCCATATATAACATTGCATTCCAAAGGAACCCTCCTTTCTTTTCCCTGGTGTATATTTCTAATCAGCTTCAACCTGAGTTGGAAAGATCACAAATAGTAATACTTGAATGTGAAACCATTAAAAATAAAATGGAAAATATGGAAACCTAGAGACATAGGAGAATTGTCATAATTGGTTGAATATTATGGCAGTAAGCTGGGAGTAAAAATCACAATAACTACTTTCTATTTGCACCTAACAGAGTCCAGTTAACTCATTAAATTCACTACATTATGTTCAGGAAAATTAGAGATGTTTTGAAGGGAAGCAATAACTATGATTTGCTTTCTACTTTACACAGGGATTTTTATTCACTAGAATAAAACCTCTAGATATAGATTTAAGTACAAGCAATTTATTTTGAGTGTGATTCCAAAGACATCACTTGAGGTATAGGGTTACTAGAAAGGCAGAGGGAAAAACAAAAACAAGTGTTTATTTTCAAGCCAGTTGACACTTTTGATAACTAATACATAATCCTGCCACGAGGACTCCTTAAGATAATGAGACTCATGCTTGGACCTACTCCATTAACTCGGAAAGGTGGTGCAAAGATGTTCCTATAACAGCATCTGCCAGTTCTTGTTAGTTACGTTCAGAACAACAATGCAAAAGGTACAAAGATACCAACAGTTAGAGAAAGCAATTGGACAAAATGGACATGTTTCAGCCAGACTTTTGCACTTCAGTAGAGTAAGAAAATACTAAAATGCATGGATGAATTCAAATAGGCACATTGAATCACTGTTAAGATGGTTCCTTTGTTGTAGCTGACCCATGTTCATTCCTAAGCACCACGTAATGTTCCCTGGACCCTGCCAGAAGTGATCCCAGGCAGAGTCAGGAGTAAACCCTGAGCACAACCCTGTGTGGTTCCAACTTCCAAATTAAGTATGCAAAATTATCTAAATTACTAATATTGAAAAGAAACAAATGAAACTAAAAGTTGCTCTGCTAGATGAAACAAGCTACCTAGCACCTGCTGTTTTATGTAAAACAAGCTTTACATAAAATAATTTATACAGTCTCTATGATATTGCTGACGAAAATTATGATAGAAAAGAGTTAGAGCAGTTACTGTTTTCGGCTTAGGAAGCAAACATTTATTGGGAAGATAAAAAGGAATTCTATTTTATTTTGATTTAAGGATAAAACAATCAACTACCACATTTGGTGCTCCTAGATTTGTTTAGATTTGTTTTGCAATTTTTTGGGATTCCAAAACATGCTCAGCGAGTTGTATCAAAGGCTATTCCTTATAGCCTCCCCACCACCATCATTTAACAGCGGGCAGTATCACCAACTGTGTCAAACACTGGTATCAGTAGCCACTACTGCCCCTGAGTAAGAACCACAAATATAAACTACATTTAATTTGAAAATTTCCATCAGCCCCATGAAAAGGTAAAAAAGAAACAAGTGTAGTTCATCTTCGTAGCACATTGCCTATAACACAACAGATCTGAAATCTTTATGTTTCAACATATAATCCATGTATACAGGTTTATGAGATCCTTTGTCATTCTTAGCATGACTTTTTGTGGTTTTCTTTTAATATTAAATCTTAAAACCCTGATACAAATACTACAGATATAGTATATCTTAGTTTGCATGCCACGTTTCAAGTGCTCAGTGATGAGTATCTCAGTACCAAGAGAAATATGCTTATTTAGACTGATTCTCTGATTCTGTCTGCCTGGTTCTGTTTTCAGGGATCACTGCTGGCACTGATTAGGGCACCATAATCAGGAGGCATACCCAACCTGTGTTGGTCACGTGTAAGTCAAGTGCCCTAAGAACAGTATTATCTCTAAATTTTAATTTCATTTTAAATTTTCACTTATTTATTTACACACATGTCTCAAGCAGTTCTCAAAGGGTTTGGTCCCTTTTGGCCATTCTCAAGTGTTTCAATAGATCCACCCAAGTATGCAATAAGTGTTACTTGCACCCTTCCATGCCAAGGATCACCTGAGTCTCTCTAATGCTGCTTAGATGGAGACCCGCAAGGCAGCTGTGATGATATCTGAACACCCAGTGATACCAGGATGAAACCAAGGTCAGTTTTATGCAAAGCAAATTAAACTCTCTTCTATTCCACTAGTTCTGAAATAGAAATTACAAAAAATAAGCTTTATTTCTTGAAAATATTTGTACAGAATCTAGATGAGGTTGTAAAACATTTATGAAGTTCTGTTTATTTTCATTGTTGTTGTAAATGCTTTAGGATGTAATGTAGAAAAATTTTCTACCATAGTAAACAAATACTAGCTTAACATTTTCATGTATAAATTCAATGAAGAAACAATCCTGAAACAAATAGGCATTTTATTTGTTAAGCTTTCTAGTAGTATTGAAGGAGACATGGAGTCCTTCACAGCCGTCAGCATGTTTGCAATACATCATTATATTTTACTTTGTAAATTAGAGCGTTTATACAAAGTAGAGGGGAGAAATTTACATATGTAGGCCTTACCTAGTCCATGTGAACTTTGAAACATATTTACACAGAATTACTTTGAAAGTTTTATTGATTGTGAGACATGATTATTACTATGAGATTCACGTATAAAATAAAATTGAATGTAATATACTTTAGATTCCAGAGTTGAACATATATATGTAAATGAGAATAGGCATTTTTTTATATTGTATCAAATGACTTCAATTTTCCTATCTACATAACTCAAAATCAATAGAATCACAAATTGGTTCTTATTTATTTTCTGATCATTTTATTGACCATTTGTTAAAGTTTGTAGAAGGAAACAAACCACTCACTGTATCACTGTCTTCCCGTTCATCATCGATTTGCTCGAGCGGGCACCAGTAACATCTTCATATGGCCTGTCTCATGCTAGTAGAGCCCAAGGGCACCTGTTTGCTCCAGGAACACAAAGAGCCTCAAACCATTCCATCAGGTCATGGCAATGAGGTCTATAATTGTTACTGGTATTTGGCATATCAAATATGACACAGGTAGCTTGCCAGGCTCTGTCTTGAGGGTAGCATACAAGCATTATCAGGTATCACATTATCAGGTATTCAATAAAGGTGCAATCTTACCTTTATTGAATAGTTTTTCTGTAACTTTTTTCATTTTATCTTTTTGGGCGAGCATTATCAAAACCAAATTATTAGAGATATTAAGTACTGTTTACAGGGCAATTTTGTTGTTTGTCACTTGACTGTGATTGCTTTGCTATGTTACCACAGCTTCAAAAGATGTTTAAGACAGCGTATTTCCACAATAAATTTTATATTTGAAATTAAATTAAGAGTGAACTATTAGTTTTGTTTATATGTTCCTAAAGTACACAATATCTTCTGAGTTTGGAGACTTTCGCTAAAGATCATGTGTTTCAGCACAATACAGGATACTATTTTTAAATTTGAAACTGTGAGGTAACTCTCTGAGCATAGCAATGAAAGGGATCTGAATGTAACCATTGGCCATTTAAGAGCCCACCTCTATATCCCCTAATGCTCCCTGTAGTGTATGTGACCACATGGCAGCTCCTGACACTGTTCAGTTATACTTCTTATCACTGGGGGAAGAAAGTAAGGAAGGAAAAGAGCAATTCCCAGCCTAGTTTCTCAGAGAATCCTGGGAGGTCTAAGTACAAAGATTCAACTGCAGCACAACAAAACCACTGGAAAAACAATGGGGAAGATGCACAGAAGCCCAAGTGCAATGAACAAAAACAATGTAATAGGGAAGGCACAAACAACAGCAACCAGCTCTGAATATCCAGGCTAGAACTTTAGTGATAGACACCATTACGAGGGTGTTTAATGAGCTCCAAGAAACAATGGCATGAGTGTTAGCAAAGCACAAGAAAGTATGAAAGCCAAAATGAGAAAAGTCAAAGCATAAATGACAAGTAAGGCAGGTGTTATAAAAATTAGAAGCTGTGAGTAGCAGAATAACAGAAGCAGAACACATGATTGAGACACTCCAAGATTAGATGGAGGAAACCACTAGAAAACAACAAAAGGTGGGAAAAGGTCTGAAAATAAATGAACAGCATACCAGAGAAATATGGAGTGAGTTAAAGAGGAACGCTGTAAGAAATTTTGGAGTCCTTGAAGAACAGGAATGCAATTTTTATGAAGAAACAGTAGTTAAAGAAATTATAGATAAGAATTTCCTAGTTAAGAAATATGGCCACCAAGATCCAAGAGGCCCAAAAGGTCCCAGTGATAATAGGTTCAAATAAAAAAGACTCGAAAACACATTTTACTCAGAATGACAAAATCCAAAGATAGAGACAGAATATTGAAAGCAGCAAGGTCAAAAAGGAACTTACATTCAAAGGAAAGCCCATAAAATTCACAACAGATCTATCAAGCGAGATTCTACTGGTAAGAAGAGAATAGCGAATAGTACAAAAACTCAATAAAATGAGCATCTCATCAAAAATACTTTCTACACCTCGATCATCATTGAGATTTGAAGCAATGATAGAGTGCTTCAAGGACAGGCAAACTTTTAGGGAATTCACATCCTTGAAACCAATCTTGCAAGAATCATTAAAGAAGCTTTAAAAGGCAAAACAAACTCCTTAGTACTCAACATTGAGTGTTGCATTTCCTCGTAGCTCTTATGTCTGCCCTGTATTGGATTAAGAAAAGTTTATTTCTATCTTGCTAAGGGATTGATTGTATGTATACATTAGCAGTAGCAAATTAGCATTCTATTTATATTGAACGCTATATATCTGATCAGGTCCTTTTTTCTACATCCATGAGATTTTTAATTGAAATCTTTTACTTATTAATGCAAACACTTTGGCAGCATATATAATATAGTATTTTCTAGCAGAAAGTCACTAATATCTTTGTTAGGATAAAAATACAATTTTTACTTCAATTGACCTACTTAGATTAACACCCTTATGCTTTCCTTACTCTTTTCTCTCTTACTAAATCTTACATGGATCTATTTGTTTCATGCAGGGATTTATTTATTTCTAGGATTTATTTATTTCATGCAATTCTTAAATATATTAGCACATAATATTCATAATATTAATTAAAGTATTTATAGAGCTCTAAAATACACCTATATTTTTTATAACCATGCAATTTAGTAATGATTTTAAATTTTGTGGAGTTCTAGGAGATTAAATCTATTCACCTATATGCATAGTCATTACCAACTCCACAACAGAATAAGTAAAGATCTATCACAAATGTGAGCTAAAATAAAACATAATATGGGAACAAAAAATGATCAGGGTCATTAGAACTACAGATTTGTCTTTAGAACTCCTGTCTTTTCTAAAGACAGGAGAGGTCTTTAGAACACTGGTGAAGGGAAATGTGATGGGTGCCGAGTTGGAATGATGAATCTATGAAAAATATGAGTAATGGTATTGTAAATCCCAAAATCTCAATAAAAATGTCTTTTAAAAATCTATTCATTAATTTGGATATGTATTCAAACATTATTTACAGAGAATTTTTGCCAATATTTGACTAAGATATCATATTTCATAATATGATCTAATATATTATTACTATTAATATATCATGCAGCATAAATGGTTTATTGTTACATAAAATATAAAACTCCATATAAAAAAGAAAAACATTTTCCACTGGGCAATTGATGTGCTAAGCTATACACATTTAGATTCTTTCTTGGAACATGCATTATTCTTATTTTCAAAACCCTAAAAGCAAAAAACTCATCCTTGACAGCCAGCTGGCATCTTCCAGCATGTTTTTGGTGCTCATAAAATCTCAAATTACAAGTTATAATGTTCTCAATAGGTTTCTTCTTAAATTTGTGTGAAATCCACATGCATTGAATAGTTTGTTTTCTAAAATTTTGAGCATGATTACATTTTTAAACAAATATATAACTTTTTTTGGGATAATTTTTTTTCTTGCTCTATTCAAAGAAAAATGCTATGATAACCCTGTATATATGGAAGAAAATTTCCTCTCACTCTCCATACTAATATTCATCAGGACTATCAAAATTCAAAAGGCAATTCATATTAGCACATGTTTATTCTAATAATGTGTTAATATCGAGTTCTATTTCCACTCTCAATTGGGCCCACAGCTTCATGACTTACAGAAATTATGGTTAATATTTCATAACCATAGAAATTTCAGCCTGCCTCTCGAGGTGTTGCATGTGTGGCTGCGGTGCTGGGCTGCGTTTGTAGGTGGCAGACAGGAGACAGACAAGCTTGTCTATATCCAGGACTCTGCCCCGTGAGCCCTGGATGGTTGATGGTCTGACATAGAAAAATACTGGGCCCTTTGAGCCCCTGGGATGAACCCAGAGCCACGGCAGAGCCTGACAAGATACCCATGGTGTATTCAATATGCCAAAAATAGTAACAATAGTGGACCTCATTTCCAAGGAATGGAGACGTGCCTGCTGGAGCAAATTGATCAACAACGGGAAGACAAGATAAGAAATTTCAGAAATTGTTTAAGTTTCACTGAACTTCCCATACTTCCGATACCTAAACAAGAACGTTTAAACACTACCACAAACTTTAGAGCATAGCATACAGTGTTCAAAGCCTAAACATTTGGAAAATAAATGTAGTGGATCTTTGTGCCCATCTAGAATCTTTATGTTTGTCTTGTTTATGAATTCGGTCTTCTTAGCATTTGGGTTAGTTAAGATGGTTGAACTCCAATTTACAGTATACTAACTTCAATGACATTGAAAACTGTTTCTGTAATTAGATTTTCCAGAATATTACTCCATATGTACAAGTATGATGGGGTTCATCAATAAATGCTGGATATCAGAGGTGACTATAAGTGTATGCCACCCGCACGGCAGAGCCTGGCAAGCTACCTGTGTCGTATTTGATATGCCAAATACCAGTAACAATTATAGACCTCATTCCCATGACCTGATGGAATGGTTTGAGGCTCTTTATGTTTCTGGAGCAAGCAGATGCCCTTGGGCTCTACTAGCATGAGACAGGACATATGAAGATGTTACTGGTGCCTGCTCGAGCAAATCGATGATGAATGGGAAGACAGTGACAGTGATACAGTGATGTACAAGTATCTGGCAGTGCTTGACATTTCTTAAAGTGCTAAAAGTATTTTATGATTTTTTATTTAAAATTAAAAATTCATAAAAACATAAAATATTTATGGCTTCCTTTGAAAAGTTTAAATATTTTCTCCTGGAGAAAGTAGGATTAAAGCCACACCCAAATGTACTTAGAGATCATTCCTAGCTCTGAGCTCAGGAGTGTCTTGTGACAGTGCTCAGAGAATGGTATGTGGTGTTGAGGTTTAAACAGTGGCCAGAAGCATGCCAGGAAAGTCACTTACCTCTTATACTCTCTCTCTAGATAATTTAGACAATTTAAATCTTAAAGCCTTAGAAAGTTTAAGTCTTTAATCAGGATTTTTTTTCTCAGCAGGATATTACAGCAGTTAGGGCTTATGCCTGACCAAAATGATTGAACTTTTATCACTACAGGACATCCCCAATTATTGCAGGGTGATCTGTATATCTCTGCTATTGCAGGACCCAAGCAAATTGAACCTCTGGGCCTTTGCACTGAGCCAATGATCCAAATGACTAATAATTGCTGGTGGGGTCCCTAAACCTGCTAAGCACTGATTGAGAGGCCACAGTACATCAGTAAATGCAAAAACTTTGAGCGCCCACAGGGCAGAGCCTGGCAAGCTACCCATGTAGTATTTGATATGCCCTAACAGCCCCGCAACGGCCAGGCGGGGGCCGCATATGAATAGGGACAAATGGAGATGTTACTGGCACCCGCTTAAGCAAGTCAATGAACTATGGGAAGACAAGTGATACAAGTAATATATATATATATATATATATATATATATATATATACACCCCCCCAGAGCCTTAGTCCGGGCAGCGAGCCTGGCTCACCACGTGTCTTGGGGCCCGCCCGAGACGGAGACAGTGATACAATACGTAAATAGCCTGGCAAGCTACCCGTGTCATATTTGATATGCCAAATACCAGTAACAATTATATTAGGTCATTCCCATGACCTAATATAATGGTTTGAGGCTCTTTATGTTCCTGGACCAAGCAGATGCCCTTGGGCTCTACTAGCATGAGACAGGACATATGGAGATGTTACTGGTGCCCGCTCGAGCAAATCGATGATGAACGGGAAGATAGTGATAGTGATATATATACACACATATACATATATATATATATAGTGAGAGAGAGATACATAATATATATTGAGAGATATATACTCTCACTACATATACATTGAGAGTATATACAGGGATATATATACTCTCAATACACATACATTGAGAGTATATACATTTATATATGCATATATACATATATACACATATACATACACTATATTTATATAGGGAAGGGGCATTTACATTCATATATTTATTGTTATATGTACTCACACACATATGAATGTGTGTATATATACAGTATACATATGTACTTATTTTTTTCTGGAATCCTATGCCTCTACAAAGCAATCTAAAATCAGTTCAAGTGAGATAGAAGTTTTGGGTCCAATAATTTGTGTTCTTAAAGCTATTCACGGCACAGTTGTTCAGTGTTCTCAGGGAATTTTATTTTGGAGGCAATACTCTTTTCCTACTGGTAGAGTTAATAGCTTTATTCACACAGTAAACATTTCCACCCCAAGCTTTGTACTAGCATGTCTGCTTTTAATTAAACATAATGATAACACACTATCTCATCTTCATCAAGACTTGATAGAATTTTTTTAATTCTATAGTCAACAAATCTTCCAAAATCTTTTGAAATAATTAAATGCTATTATTTTGTGCCCTTGATGATAAAGGCAAAGCCAAAAAAAATCTTTGCACATAAGAATATAGTCATTTAGAACTTACATGATAAATGCATTTCAGTTTCTAAAATTTTCCTTGTCATTTAATTTCCAAGCTCAAAACACTTACCCCCATGGGATTTCTGGCTCATGCACCATTTACCCTGGTTGGTTTGTGGATAGATTTCCTTGGAGCACCACTTGTCCCTTACGTATGTCACCGGTCAGGCTTTATTTATATAAGGAAAACTTATGTTGATTTGATTTTACTTAGTTCCACATGTATCAATAAACGCCTAAACCCAGCATGTTATGCTTTTCCTTACTCGTACCTGTAGGACAGGATTCTTGGGGCTTCTCTCTAAACACAGTCTGATTTTATTTCTTTACATTCTTCCAAAAACATATGATATAGGTGGAGCTATGTCTGAGGTGGAGAAGCTGTGTCCTGGAATGTCTTAAAATTCCTAGAGCTGCAATGAAAACATTTTGAAAGTTCTTTTCTAAAGAGAACATGCTGCATTATTTTACCTCCCACTACTTCAAAGAGCGAGGACTTACTTTGTTTTTCTTGTTCTGAACCCCTCCCTTCATAGCAATAATAGTTTCTCCTTTGTTCTTATCTACCGTTGGGAAAATAGTTCCTTGTTTAGTAAGTCCATAGATTTAAGAGTTTCAAGATATTTATGAACATCTTTATCCTCTCAATTGACTAATATATACAATAACAATGAACAGTGAAAACTTAGTTTCTGCTCAATACAAAATATATCTCTTTCAGATCATTTTCATTCTATTCTTTGGATCACTTCTGGTTCCTCTCAATTTTATTTATTTTTGCAGTTTCGCATTAACACATTTCAATTGTTATAAAGATGCTGATACAATCAAACTGTTACCATTTAAGAAATACTGCAAGTCAATCTTGGAATCAAAAAGAAAGGGGAAAAATAGAAAGACATGAAACATTTTTAAAAATTAACGAAAGAACCTGTATTAACCAGTGTATATTTTCTTACCCTTTTTCCTTTCCAACATCACATAAAAATATTAAGAGGGTCTGCAGAGACAACTCAATATGTAAAGTTCATGTCTTGCACATGCTAGACCCCAAGTTCAATCCTTGACAATTTGTGGTGGCTCCTCTGACACCATAGCACTGCTGGGTATAACTTGCTGGGAGTTGTCCTGGTATCCCCTAGATGCTGTTTGGAGACAACCCCATGCCCACCCACCCTCCAAATTCTAAGACTTGGAGCAGAATCTAATTCTTAGGTATGTGTATTCTAGAATCTGAAGAACAAGAGTGGGGCTCATAGTTGGACAACTTCCAAAAGAGACTGGATCTGGGCACTTTATTAGATTTTGCTAGACCTTATTTTCTGGGTTAAATAAGCTCAGTGCAGGACTATTCCCTCCAGCAGAGATAAACTCATCTGAAGCCTTTTAAGTTTAAACATCATGAATCTGCTCAGAAGTACACAAAAACCCCAAAACTGATTTAAGAACATTTTGTATAATAGTCTCTCATTTCAGGTTGTGAATAGCCATGGTTATATTATTTTGCAATTTTCTTTATTTCTATAAAAGGGCCTCCACATTTGATAAATTTCAGATCCTAAAAAAACCTAGGTCTGCTCTCGTTCAAAGTAATTATTAAATAATTATTATATTTATTTGCTATTGAAACATATCCAGAAATATGGAAACTGTTTACCTTCCTCCTTCATCCCTTTTTCTCCCTCAACCCATATGTATCTGAAAGACCTCATTTCTATTCCTTAGAGGAAAACTTTTTATCAAAGACGGAGTCAACTTTTTCATTATTAGGTCAAAGAAAATGAAATTTGAGGATAAAACAAGGAATGTTCTTGTGTTCAATAAGGGACCAAGAATGTTCAATTTTGAACCTTATTGATTTTACATAATTTCAGTCTTTAAAGGCAGTTGAATTAACTCAATGAGTTTCTGCTTTCCCCCCACTAAGTTTGCTTGATTTCCCACTGAAATGATAAATGAGGATGTTTTGATAATTGAGGCAATCTGAATTTGGACCCAGCATAGATCAAATTTTGGCTATTTAGGAATCTACAGTGCCAATCTCTTATCCCTCATATTGAAGTATTAAATTCTCAGGTCTCTGTTCAGCCTTGTGTAAGAATTCAGATATTTGTCAGGATTCTGGTATTAGGCAATTGATCTGAAACAAGAAATATGTACCCCAGAAGACAGAAAATATTGGTGATTACTGGCAGAACTATTGGAGCCGTTATCCATTGAAGCAGAGGGAATAATGGGCTAACCACTGCTAAGAATTAGTTGCATAAAGAATTTTATGAAGTACAGTTATGATAGAGACAGGAAACTAAAAGACACTACACTTGATTTAGAAAATATAATACTAAACATCACAACTAAAGTAAGTAAAATAAAAATAAGTAAATAATAATTATATTGCATTTAGGTCTAAAATATCAACAAATTTATATGTTAATATATGCGCACAGTCTCCCTTTATCATTCATGTCATATATAAACAGAGGGCACAATTTTCATGAATTCCAGTAAATATATAGCTGTATCTGATGTAAGGGTTAGAATAATTATTCTTAACAAAAGAGAAAAATCTTACTCTACTATTTGCTAGCTGTGCTCTATATAAACTGCTTAACTACCCATAATTTACTCCTCTAAAATATAGTAGCAATAATGGTATATTTGACATTTCTGTTTCTATTAAATGGAAAAATCCCTAAAAATGCAATGCTCAAGGCTTGGCTTAATACCATAGAGTAAAATTTCTTTTCTATATGTTTTTGATATGCTATACTCCTGTGTTACTTAATGTGACATAATTTTAATTTTATATGCAATATTTAATATACATATTAAAACATGCACATGATAGTAAATGTATTACAGTGATATATAATGAAAGTTTGGGGAAATCTTAGGGGGAGGAATATTTTTAGGCCACACCCTGACATTCTAAAGGTTTACTCCTAGCTCTGTACTCCTAAACATTTCTGGGCCTCCAGGAACAGTACATGGTTCTAGCTTTGGGTTGAGAGTATGAAAGGTTAGTAGCTTACCGACCCACAGTACTATCGCTCCTTCTCCCAAGTGAATATATTAATTTAGCCTTCTGTTATACAGGGTAATTCACTAAACCAACATTTCAAATGAAAGATGTTGCATAACAAATATGGTACATATAGATGAAAATTTAGTAGTACATATCAGAAGTATTATGTATAGTGCTTTTAAAGACCAAGCACATTCAGGGCTTTGACTAAAAAATATAAATAATCTGTTACATTTATCTGTAGAATCTATGCTCAAATGACTGTAAAAAGTATTTCAATGCTTTCAGTGGATTTATTAATTTACCATCTCTTTTACTGACTAGATCCCATTGCAGTCATAATATGTTTGAGCTCTAATCTGTGTCAATTAGGTAATGCTTATAAAGTTTTCTTCCAATGTTCATTTATGAAAAAAATCAAAATTGCCTACTCCTGATATAATGATGATTACGTTGAGGAAGGATTTTTTTTTAGAACATGTTCTTTACTTTTCTGAGTTTTTGCTCTAGTTAAAGAAGCATCACCCACAGCTAAGTCTTGTATCTGAGAAGTTTACATATTTAAAGGTGCTGGATAATTATATGAGTACAAAGGAGTCACACCTTTAACTTCTCAAGAACATTCTATGTAATGGATATAAGCATAGGTCAAGTTTATGACATCAATAGTTTTGTGAGTTGTTTCTGTGAAGCTTCAATTATACCTTTAACCTAGAAAATTCCTTTGATATATTGTTTATGGTGATTTTAAATTCAAACATTGCTTAAGTAAAGCACAAGGATTTCTTCAGAGAAAAATAAGTATGTAATAATGAGTGACTGAAAATATCATTCAAGTATAATAATTTGGAAAATATTAATTCATATTTAACATTTTCTTTGTTTGGTTTTGGGGCCACAACCAGAAGAGCTCAGGGTTTACTCCTGACTCTGTGCTCAGGGTTCACTGCAGGTGGGCTCCAGAGAAAACAAGGTGTGCCGGAGATTGAACTCGGTCACCTGCAAGCATGCACCCAAACCCACTATGTTACTCCAGACCCCAAATTCACATTTTTAATGAAATTAACAGACTGTTTTCTTTCATAAAGTACATGGATTATATCTGTAGGATTCATTAAGTGTTCAGTTCAGTGTTTCATATATATATATCAAGACAAAGTCAATACTTGGAAATTAGATAATGAAGCTGTACAAAAATAGCAAAACAAATCCACAAATTGATTTAAAGTGCACTAGAATTAATCTCTCTGAGCTATTTGGAGAACCCCAAGGAATGGCTTCCACCCCAAGTGATCTCAAATGAATCAGTTCAACAACTATTTAAGCTGAGCCCTAAGTCTTATCTCGGCTTTCCAGACAGACTCTGTAGGTGCTGCTTTGACCCGAGAAAGGGTAATTGCTTCACATTTGAAGAAGGAGGTCACATGTGGCAACAAAACATAGAAAAGAATCATTTAAAAAGGAATAATAGAATCTGAGTTTTAATAATTCATAAGATTACTTAAAGGCAAGATTTTAATTATATCTTTATCAGTTGTGTCTTTCAAATTTGATTTCCTCACAATAAATAGCTCAACATTTCTAACATCTACATGTTATTGATGCTGGCAGGTAGAAGAGTAAGCAACTGGCACCACATTTCTTGGGAAGGGAGGAAACCAAGACTTGCATTATATGAAAAAGTGCTCTTCATCTTTAATCATCAGGGAGATGCAAATCAAACCAACAATGAGGTACCATCTCACACCACAGAGACTTGCACACATCCAAAACAGCAAGAACAACCGGTGCTGGCGTGGATGTGGGGGAAAAAGGGACTCTGATCCACTGTTGGTGGGAGTGCCGGCTGGTCCAGCCCTTTTGGAAAACAATATGGGCATTCCTCCGAAAACTAGATATTGAGCTCCCATTTGATCCAGCAATAGCACTCCTGAGAATATACCCAGAGACCGAAAAACACATAGTAGAAACACTATCTGTACTTCTTTATTCATCTCTGCGCTATTCACTATAGCTAGAATCTGGAAACAACCTAAATGCCCGAGAACAGAGGACTGGCTAAAGAAACTGTGGTTCATCTACACTATGGAATACTATGCGGCTGTCAGAAAAGATGAAATTATGAAATTTGCCTGCAAATGGATGGACATGGAGACTATCACGCTGAGTGAAATTAGTCAGAAGGAAAAGGACAGATATAGAATGACTGCATTCATTAATAGGACATAAAGAGATACCAGTATTTTACTAAATATGGGAAATGGTAATGGCAGATTAAAACTCACCATTGAATATACACAAAGAGACTTAAGTGATAAACTCTAAATATGTGCAGGGCTAGCCACAATGTGTAAAATAAGAGAGAGATGCAGAGACAGAGAGAGAGAGACAGAGAGAGAAAGAGAGGTAACAAGAGGGAGAGAGATGCAGAGACAGAGAGAGACAGAGAGAGAAAGAGAGGAAACTGGGGTACCTGCTATTAAGGCAGCCTGGGGGTGGGTGGGAGGGGGTGGGGTACATTGGTGGTAGAAATGGAACACTGGTGGAGGGATGGGTGCTGGTATACTGTATTACCAAGAACCAATTATGAACACCTTTGTAATTGTATGGTTCACGGTGGTATAATAAAAATTAAAAAAAAAAGAAATAAAAAAAAGTAACCCAAGCTTCAGTCTTTAAAGTGTGAATGCCAGAAACCCTTAGAGAGGCCAACATGAAAGCTACTCCCCCGTCCCAGAGAATGCAGGATGGCCTGAGGGTAGGAGAGCAGCTACAAAAACAGGAGACTAGAATAAGAATATAAAACCAGGTCATCCAAAAGTTGCAAACCCTGTCCCTTGACCCTACTAATAGAATTGCATTTGCATAGAGAGCCCTGCGGGGGTTTGTGGATAGTCTGGGAGAAAACCTTACAAAACCAACTTTCTGAAGGCAAGCTGCAAGCACACCAATTCTAGGGTCACCCTCGTCTAAATTTGAGTTAAGTGTCTCCTCTGCTCTCTTTTGAATGTGCTATGTATTTCTCTGTCTCTCTGTCTCTGTCTGTCTCTGTCTCTGTCTCTCTCTCTCTGTCAATCTGTCTGTTTCTGTCTGTCTCTCACTCCCTCTCACAGCTCTCATTTCTGTTTTAATGGCCTAAATAGAAACATTTTATTTCACTATTTCTAAAATCTTTTGTGCAAGCATAGGTGCTCTGTGATTCTGGGCAGAAGTCGGGATTGATTTTCCTTTTCCTGCAAATAGCAATTCCTTACTCCAGCCTGGAACCTAGCTTACCAGGGACCCAAGCGAAGGCTATCAGGTCTCACATAAAATAATCAAGTGGACCTCAGTTGCAGCTTGATGACCTTACAGGGCTGGAGGGCCACTAACATACATTCTGAGAAGGTTCTCATGGCAAACCTTAGCAGTTCAAACTCCGGTGGTGGTAGGCATCTCCCTCTCAACTACCACTCCCTCGGCCCCATTGCCCCATGAACATTGTTTTGGGGATATCAAGACACCTATGTTGCTACAGATCAACTCATTATTATTTTTTGTTTTTATGTCATCTTTAGTGACTCAGAAATTAGCTCTGGCAATGCACAAGGAAAAATTTGGGATGCCAGGGATTGAACTCATGCTTGCTGCATGCAAGGTAAGCACCCTAGCCAATGTACAGACCCTGGGCACATTATTTAGAAATACATTTTAGGAAAGAGAGAGAGAGTGAGAGAGAGTACAGTTGTAAGGCACTTGCCTTGGACACAGCTAATTTAAATTCAATCCCAGTAACAGCATTGGTCCCCAGACACTACCAGGAGTTACTCTGATGGGTTTGACCCAAAAGTAAAAAATGAAATTAAACTAAACAACAATAGCAGCAACAAAAATATTTCATGTTCTTTTTCTAACAGTATGCAAACTAAAATGAATACTAAGATATCATATAACATTAAGATAGACTGTTTTCTGAAAGCCTGTTTTTAATCTATCGCATTTAAAAATAGAAACAAAATTAAACAATTATCTGTGAATCATATATACACAATAGACTGATTTTTATACACAGTTCATTCTCATAGTTTCCTTTTAAATATAGTCTAAAATCTTACATTTTAATTGTTGTATTTAAAATAGAATATATTTGAAGTAGATACATAGGACTTATTACATTTTCTTTTATACTGTGAGCAGGCTGGCTTCCAAAAGGATTCAGCAAAACTGACCATATCCACACGATAACCAAACTCATTGGAAGTCTATAGAGAATTCAAGATGCCGCTCTGTCTCACTTTCATTGATTTAAAGAAAGCCTTCAATTCTGTGGAGACTGGAGCAGTCATAGAAGCCCTAGTCAAGCAGGGGCGTTCAAACGCAGTACATAAAGATCCTCATGAACTATTGGATCTCACCATTCTACAGGGAAGTGATCATTGACGTCAAAAGAGGGGTTTGGCAGGGTGATACCATTTCACCAAAACTCTTCAGTACCGCCCTCAAAATCATCATGTGACAATTAGAATGGGGAAAAAATGGGAGTGAAGATAGATGGCCTGCAACTACACTACCTACGCCGCTGATGACATCGTTCTAATAACACCAAACATCAGTGAAGCGGCACAAATGCTGGCAGACTTTGACCGAGAATGTGGAAGGATAGGTCTACAGCTGAATCTCAACAACCTATGTTCATGAGAAATGAACTAGTTCCAGAGGCCCCATTCACTCTCAATGGAACGAACATCTCTGAATGCAACAGCTATGTGTCCCTAGGTAGAGAAGTCAACATGATGAACAACCTGAAACCTGAGTTGAGCAGGAAGGAAAGAGCGGCATTGAATGCCTTCAAAAACATTGAAACAATAGTAAAAAGAACAAAGAACCTCTGGCTATGGGCACACCTCTTTGACTCCACCGTTCTCCCTGCATTGACATACGCCTCAGAGACCTGGGCCTTACGAAAGCAGGATGAGAATACCTTTCGGGGCTCCCAAAGAGGAATCGAAAGAGCCATTCTTGGAAATATCACGCCTCACTCAAGTGAGAGAGGGAATCCGGAGTTCCGACCATCATCACTATTCTAAAATCAAGGACACAGTCTCATCTGCCAGAACATCAAAAATCAGATGGGCTGGTCATATAATGCAATTCTGGAGATGACCGTTGGACTAGAGCCGTTACTGATTGATCCCATGGGACACCGAAAGATCTGTGACCACCCACCTGCAAGATGGTCAGACTTCCTTGACAGGATCCTAAACAAACAATTTGACGCTCTCAATATCTCCGAAACAGACAGATGCCATTGGGCTACACTGGCACGTGATAGGGTCAAATGGAAACATTACTGGCACCCGCTGGAGCGAATCAATGAAGAATGGGATATCAAGTGATCAAGTGATCAATAATAAAATAATATAAATAACAAATAAATAAACTATAAACTATAATATTTCTTATGTAAATAGTTTTTATAGTATATACAAAATAAAAAAAAATTTACCTTGAGAAAATAATGGTGCTAACACCTTGAATTATTATTTGGGATGTTAGAGTTAGGATTAGCGGGTGGAATTAGGTTCTGGATAGAAGAATTAACAGAGGTGCTGTTTCTCAGCATAGAGAAGAGACACCTTTCCCTTTAGAAACACCAAGGAACTTTTAGCCCGACTCTCTCTGCTCCAGCCCATTCTGAGACTGCACACAAAGGCAGTGTGACAACAGAATCCAGGATCCAGAAGCCAAGGCTAACCATCCGTTTCACTGAAACAGCTCATGGTGAAGTGTTGCCTTTGAATTTGCGTTTTTCACACTTGAACCATTAAAAAAACAAAGTTCAAAATGATTTTTTTCTTACTAAGATAGGAAGTGAGGAATTTTCATATCTCTTCAAACACCAATACTTTCCTGCTTTCAACTACTGCTTTGGTGTCAAGTTCACGCTGTAGAAAATAATCCATGTGTCTCAGTGGGATAGCAATTGGAATTGATATGAGAGGAAAGGTAAAGAATTTACTCAGAATGCTCTGTCTGGTTTCTGAAGACCTAAACTTTAACCCTTAAAAATAAATTTTACTTTCATGCAGTTTCTTATTTTGGGAGGGGGCTTTGTTTTTAAGCTAACAAGCCATATTTCATTCACTTCTTTAGTTTTTGCACTTATCAGAGCACATAGAGACAATATTGTGATTTATAAGACATATATACATATGTTATGTATAATAAAAATAACTACATGATATATATTATATATATTATAAACACACATGTGTATACATGTATATGCACACATATATACATATGCATGTGTGTCCTTATAGTGTGTATATGCATACAAATATGTCATATACATATGTATAATGTATTTATATACAATATGGTATACATTATCATATGGCTATTATATACATATTATATGTGTTTATATACAATATAGATATGTACTGTATATACACATATATTACACCTATGTATATAACATATATTTACATACATATACATATATATTAAATGCATACACATACTATGTGTATAATATGTATATATATTGCATATGTATTTTTTGTATATGTATATATTTTGTATGCATATATACAATTTTATATACATATATGCATATATTGAATATATAGTTATATAGTATATATGCATATTATATATTATATGTATATGCAAATATATGATTTAGTCTGGAGAGATAGTTCACTGAATAAGATGCGTTGCTATATATATACATTTATATATGATTTGGTCAGGAGAGATAATATACAAAATAAGAAGCATGCCTTCAATATAGCTGACATGAGTTCAATCTGTGGCACCTCATGGATTCCCCTGGGCAACACTGGAGTGATACCTGAACACAGAGGCAGGATGAAGCTCTGAGCACCACAGGATATCCCTCTCCCCCAAAGAAATATAGGAATGTGATTATTCCAATTACCAAAATATAGTTCTCAGCAATATTTAGTTGACAGACCTGACTCACATTTCCCAGGCCCTTGCACTTCCCTAGGTGCTGAGAGTGATGGAATTGTCTTAACCTGTACTAATAAGGTGCATGCATGAAATCTGCCAAAGGATAGGAGTGGAGTGATGGAATTGTCTTAACCCATACTAATACGGTGACTTACGGAATCTGCCAAAGGATGGGAATGGTTGTTAGGAGAATCAAACTGGTGACTCAAAGCTTGAAAATTTCAGCTCCAAGACTCTGAACTCAGGACACGTAGGGGCCTAGATGCAGACGCAATCACCAATGGGCAACTAGTTCACCAACCATGTCTGTAATGACATTAGAGAAATTAAGAAGGATGGAACTTGGGGAGTTCAGTGTTGCTGAGTGGTGCAGTCACTGAGACCATCCTGGAGAGAGCATGCAAGTTTCTTGCTTATTCCTTGCTCAACATGCAGCCACATAGCTTCCTTTTGGCTGCTGCCAAGTCAGTGCCCTTGATAACGGATCTAGGAGGGAAATGTCTCCTGAATTCAATAAGTCACTGTAGCAAATCAATCAGAAGCAAAAGGAGGGTGTTTGTGGGAACTATTGATTTATAACCAGTTTGTCTGAAGCATAGGTAACAAGTTGAACTTGCTACTGGTTTCTGTAGTATGGGAGGAAGAAAGGTTTTGCAAGATTGAATCTTTAACATACTGATGCTATTTTTAGGTAGATAGTGTCTGGATTGAGTTAAATTATAGGATACTGAGCCGGTATCTAGAAAATTGTATGTGCGTGTGGGAATCTCCTGCCCCACACACACACACACACACACACACACACAGAGATAAATTAGCAGGACACCAATTAAATAGCATGAGTGTATACTGATTTTTCCCACAACCTAAACAACTCCCATAATTATCTTAAATTATTCTTTTTTTTTGATTTTTTATTTTAGAGCAGTGCCACAAATCAAAGCCAGGACCCTACACATGCAAGGCAAATGCTCTATTGCTGACCTATGTCTTCAGCCATCTTTGGAGTGGTGGGGTTGACACACCTAGTGGTGCTCAGGAGCACTTTGAGAAATATGAAGGAAACAATGGAGTGCTGGAGTTGGAGCTCCCAAATAAAAATCTTGCACTCTGGACACAGAGTTATCTCCCAAGCAGATTATACAAGTTATACAAGTACATTTGGTTGAAAAGTAGAAAGGACTCCAATTTACTGATGGCCTGTATAATAGCATTATACGGATATGTGTTCTTTCTGTAGCACCAAAGTAACTAAGTGCCTTAACATCAATAGATTTGATGCTGGTGCAGTGCCAGGGTGACTTACATGAAGTGGAGAGGAGAGTCTTGAGATGACAGTCTTGAGAAGAGGATCTGCCATTTTAGCTCTATCCAGCATTGCCACCTGGGTGAATGTTGGACTGAGTCTGCTGTGGGCTTGGTTCATAGCAGGAAAATCAGTCAGTCCTATATCTTACCCAGGCTTTTTGGGACCCTACCTTTCCCTCACAGAAAAGAATTTCAGGAGAAGATAGGCAGTGAAACATAACAGATTTTATTTGGGGCTTGAGGAAGAAGAGGGAAAGATAGAGAGAGAGAGAGAGAGAGAGAGAGAGAGAGAGAGAGAGAAAGAGAGTGGCAAGCTCAAGAGAACATGGGTTTCTCCTAGAGTGGAAAGAGAACCCTAGTACACATCCCAGCATTAGATATCAAAGTCCACATCTCAAGAGGGAAGACACGAGTGACATGTGTGTTCAAGTACCACATGTGCTTGGAAGCAAGACATGGGCACAAGCAGCTCATGGGCTCAGGCAGCACATGTTCATGCTTCATTGGTTCTAGCTGGCTTTTATAGGGTCTCTCCTGAGCTACTACACATTACCTCGACTCTTATATAGGCAAGTATCTGTTGCTAGGGTGTTTGCCAAGGAGCCAGGAGCAGTTGATGAACTTCTTTGAAGTTCCTTTTCCCGGCCTTTGTTCCTGCTGGAGCTTCTGGGTGGGGGTGGGAGAGGTGGTCCAGGCTTCTCTGGGTCTGAGCTGGTACTAGTGAAAGTCTTATTAGGTCAAGTTCCTGTGTCTACACGGAAGGTTCTGAGAGTTTTAGAGCTAGTTGTTTTTATTACTTCTCAAGAACTCATTGCCATGAGGGCCCTTCCTTATCTACCCAACCTGCCTACTTCATATTCTTTAGGAAAAGACTATGAAAATAGATCTTTATGTTTTCAAGGTTATAGTATAAGTAAACATCCGATTATCTGTGGTTTAGCTAAATAGTCATGAGTGAATACACAATTATTGTGTCTTCCTCACCCCATATGGCAGGGGGTTTCCTGCTAGCTCTGCTTTCAGGGATCACTGCTGGCATGCTCTGGGGACCATACAGCATGTTAGATTGAATCTTGATCAATTGTGTGTAAGACAAAAGTCCTATACAGCAACTATCTATCTAGCCCCTCTTTCTTTCTCTTGATGAGTGCTTCTGCTTCATCCCTTTCAATTTGCATTTATGTTAATAATATGTTAATTGTATGTTAACCAGGATTTGTTGATGTGTATAAGAAATTGCATATTTTATAGAACTGTTGACTATAGAAAACAAAGCAATCTGATAAAGAAATCGATGTTGGTACAATGATACAGAGTGTGGTATTATATAAACACATCATGGTGTTAAGTACTCTGAAACATTTAATATTCCTGGAACAAGAACAAATTTTGGGGAGATATCCCTAAAAAAGAATTGATAGATCTTCCAGTCATTTCCAAATACCAAATGAATTTGTTGAAAGAAAAGTGGGAGGAATAGACACTTCAGAATCAGGCAGGTGAAGAACAAAGTGCCTGATGGTTCTAGCTCAGTCCCTTCAGTAAAGGAGTGGCAATTCATTGAGGGGTGGATCATTTATGGTCTTTCTCTGGAGAGCACGACCCTCTTACCTAGAATTTTGCTTCTACTGGATCCCCTGGGGTGAACCCAGTGCCACAGCAGAGTCTGGCAAGCTACCCATGGTATATGAGATATGCCAAAACAGTAACAATAATGGACCTCATTCCCAATGAATGGAGTCATTACTGACGCCAGTTCAAGAAAATCGATGGACAATGGGAAGACAAGTGATACAAGTGATCCCTTATTACCCTTTTTATGGTCAGCAGGTAAGTCCCAGTACCTAGCTTGAAGATCAGGGGCTGATGCTCTCTGCTATATTGTGGGTTGCTAGCTACAAAGTAAGGAAGCTGAGTTCTGGCTTCATAGAAGGCAGGGGAATTGGGGCCCTTCAGCTAACACTTCAATAAGCTGGTATTTTGCTAAAGACAAAAATTGGACTCTCTCCCTGCTAAAGGCTAACCGCTTTGTAGCTGCATTAGGTTTTCTGCTTAGGAGGGATATTTTCCACTCCTCTAACTACTCAGTAGTGGCTACCTCATGTTGAGAGTGCTTTAGCTGACCACTTCTGTGTGGCAGCAAGCATGCGAACTCAGAAGGAAAATTCACTCTGTCTCAATGAAACTACGAGTATTCTACAGCAGGCATACAATCAGGGTAGTTTTCACTTCATAAATTATTCTCACTTTTATTAAGTTTAGGCAAATATAAAGGACATTTCTATTAATTCTGGGATCTCAGTAATTCAAATTTATTACCTGAGTTGCATAAATTAATGTTTATACTCATTTAAGTGAATGATCAAAAGTCCCAATTTTTAGATATAAATGACTTAGTTGTATTTGTTTTAATACTTTCTTGTAAAGATTCCATTAATTTAACTAAAGATTCCATTAATTAGATCTAAAGTAAACACTAGTACTATGGTAGTAAACAACTGTTTTAATTTTAAAGTTTTCTTTGTATTATAGAGGTTACTATATCTTTTTTTAAAAAATATTTTATTATACCACCATGAGATACACAATTGCAAGATGTTCATGTTTGAGTTTCAGTCATACAGTGTTCCAGCACCCATTCCCTCCTTCAGTGCCCATTTCCAACACCACCAATGTTCCCATTTCCCTCCCCATGCCCCATCCTGCCTCTATGGCAGGTTTTTTTATCTCCTTTCTCTCTCTCTCTCCTCTCTCTCCCTCTCTCTATCTCTCTCTCCTTCTTGCTTGCTTTTCTTACACATTGTGGATTGTAACACATACATTTAGAGGTTATCATGTGTATCTATTTGTCTATATTCAAAGCTCAGTTCTCGGATGGTATCATCATTTTCAACTGGTTATCAGCATACTGTTCCCTACTCTGTCTTACCTAGCCTATGACTCCCACACATTTATGGTATACCAGATTTTGAGATAAAGCCCATGTGTCATGGGGATCGGGCTATGTCCAGCTGTGGAGTCCAGACCAGAGGATAATTGTGGTTGTGCAACGCGAGGTCTTCTAACTTCTGGGGGCCTAGCAGAGGATACGCCAAAGAGCAAAACCTGCCCCCACTCCGAGACGCCCCATCATTCTAGCACAGGGCGGGCAGGCAGAGACTGCGCCCTTCAACTGAATACCTGTTGTCTGGCCGAGAACCCCAGCAGCAGTTCTGGGCAGGGCCACCAGGTCTTTTGGAGGGAGCCAAGGTTGGAGCTATATCTTAATTTCATTTTATTAGTCAAGCATATCTGTGAATTAAACTTTAGTCTTGAGAGTTGCAAACTTTTGAGTTTAAGCTTATGTTTTCTGATTAGCATGTTTAAATATTTAGTTAAAGTTTATGTTTATTTAAATATACTGAACTAAGCTTTTCAGTTAAGAAACCAATTAAAACGTGTAAAACCTCCTCTCCTACTTTGCATAGCAGCCTATCTTGTGGCTTGTTTTTAGAATATGTTTTCTTTGCTTGTTCGCTTTCATTTTTTTGTTTGTTTGCTTTTTTGGGGGCCATAGTAGTGCTCAGGGCTATTCCAGTCTCTGTAGTCAGGAGTGACACTTGAAAGTGGCCAACGGTTCATAAGTGGTGCTGGGGATTTAAAACAGGGTCACAGCCATTAAAGTCACATGCAAGGTCAGTGTTCTACCTCCTATAGCAGCTTTCTGGTTCTTGACATTTTCTAACTTAATTCAAAGTTGATTTTTGCCAGTTTTCTTCCTATCAGTTCCTCTATTTTCTAGGAGCAGGAATTATAATGTAAGTTGAAGATAGAATAAAATATTAAGATCTAGTTTCAAATGGCTGTTCAAACAAAGGTACAGAATTAGTACAAAGAAAGGAGAGGTGAAGTGATATTCCAATGTTATCATTTCCTAGTGGTTCCTTCTCTTCACAACTGCCCCTCCCTCCAGTACCTGGGGAAGGATCACAAATAGCTTCTTTGCGACTGTAATACATCTCTTGGTTACTCAATAAAAATGAATAAATATCTTATGCCAACCCCCCAAAAGAGTGACTCTTCATATGAATGCCTTTACTGGATTGTTGTGAAGACCCTTTTTGAAATGTATTTCTCTTTTATTCATTTTTGTATCCTAATCTGTTATCAAATCAGGGGATAAGGGAATATGAAGACACACACATATGTATATAAGTGTATATACATATGTATATATATATACGTATCTTATATGTATGTAAGATACAAACATATTTATCACTTGATCACTTGACCTCCCGTTATTCATTGATTTGCTTGAGCGGGCGCCAGTAACATTTCCATTGGACCCTATCACATGCCAGTGTGGCCCAATCGCATCTGGTTGCTTCAGGAGTACAAAGAGTCTCAAACCATTGGTTCAGGGTCTTGACGAAGAAGTCTTACCATCTTGTAGGTGGGCGGCCACGTGACTTTTTGACATCCTGTGGGATCCAGTCCGTAATGGCTCTAGTCCGTGATCGTCTCCAAATTACATTACATGTCCAGCCCATCTGATTTTTGATGCCTTGGCAAACGAGACAGCATCCCTGACTCTGGAGCAGCGCCAGAGGTTGGAGTTCGGATTCCTACTTTCACTTGAGTGAGGCGTGATATTCCAAGATAGCTCTTTTCGATTCCTCTTTGGGAGACCCAAATAGCGTTCTCCACCCTGCTTTTTGTAGGGCCAGGTCTCTGAGGCCTATGTTAATGCAGGAAG
This sequence comes from Cryptotis parvus, assembly GCA_021461705.1. Classification (NCBI taxonomy): domain Eukaryota; kingdom Metazoa; phylum Chordata; class Mammalia; order Eulipotyphla; family Soricidae; genus Cryptotis; species Cryptotis parvus. The sequence goes on from JAJIBD010027318.1 coordinate 94,294, forward strand.
AATGCATCTTCGGGCACAGTTGAAGAGATGTGCCCGGAGCTGGAGGTTCTTTTGTCTTTTTTAGCTATTTCTTTGATGATTTTGAAGGTATTCTGATGAGAGGGAAGTCCGGATGTGGAAAATGGAGGCCCTCATGGAGTGAGAGGGTCATCTGGCTTGCTGTGAGGCTCTGCTGGGGTGGAAGGCCAGGGCTAGGACCCGCATTCCCTCACGGGTGCCTAGTACAAAGCAGTTTGCTGTTTTGCATGAATTTTTTATTCCCTCTGCCAGAAAACAGAATGAAAGTCTCCCTGGAAGCTGAGATTTTTGTGTCAGAGGCCCTAGTGGAAATAACAGTTAGAGATTTGTCTCTAAAATAGTAGCTCAGACTGAAGGATAGGACATTTAACATAGAACTCAACAGCTGAAAAGGAGTTTTTACTTCATAAATTTTCATAAACCTTCATAAGTTTTTACTTCATAAATTAGTATATATGGAAATATAAGTCATTACCCCTGCACCCAGAGGAGTTAGTTCTTTTGACCTACAATTTATTCATTTTACTTGTTACCAATCTGATCTATAACACTTGGTAACTCAATATCCATAAAATTGGAATACCTACAGTTCTAATTTCATAGATTTGATTTTAATATTAGCTATGTGAAATATTAAAGAAATTCATAATAAACTTTAT